>ML792496.1:90048-121368 GCA_009831015.1 Picea engelmannii | reverse complement strand
GTATTGGGCTTATCCTCATTACATTTTGAGAGTGATTCCTAGTGCTAACACATAGCTTGCCAAGATGATACAAAAGCTTATCATGCACATGGTAATCCAATTCCTCAACTTGGTTAGAATGACACAAAGTTGCATAAACCTATTTAAAATCAACATCTAAAGCATATTGTTCAACATAGCTCTCATGCATGATATAATTATGCTTAAGAATAACCGAAGCACTAACAATAGGCCTAGAGAGCATATCGACAAATTTGTTATAAATTTCTTTATTATACCTTATAACCAAGTGGAACTGTTGTAGAAAACCCATCCATCTGAAGTGCCTTGCTTGTTGCAGATTTGTTTGTGACTGTAAGTATTGCAATGGTTAATGATCTGTGTGAATGATAGTTTCTTTTCCCAACAAATAATGTCCATTTTTTCACACTTTGCACCAATGCATACAACTCGTTATCATAAGTAGGATAGTTAATCACAACACCATTAAAAGTTTCATAATGAAAACAAATGGGTTTACCATGTTGCAACAAGACTGCTCCCATTGCATAATTGCTTGCATCTGTTTGGATCTTAAATGGTTGTCTCAAATTTGGAAGTGCAAGAACTGGAGTTGAACTAATCTTCTCCTTCAATGCATCAAATGTTTTTTGTTGCTTGCCTCCTCATTGGAAAACTTGCTTGATGCTTGTCACTGCATGTAATGGAGTTGCAGTTGAAGAGAAGTTAGCAATAAACTTTCTCCAATATTGGGTTGCTCCCAAAAAGATTCTTACCTCTATCACATTGTTGGGATTTTCCCAATCCAAAATAACTTTGACCTTGGAAGGATCAATTTTCAGTTCTCCTCCTCCAACAATATTCCCCAAGTAAACAAGTGAGGTATTTCCAAACTCACATTTAGACATATTCAAAAACAAATTTTCTTTCTTTAAGACATCCAAAAGATTTCTTTACATGCATAACATGCTCTTCACAAGATTTGCTAAATATCAAAATGTCATCCAAGTAGACAATCACACAATCATCAAGAAAAGGCCTTAAAACATCATTCATGACTCTCATAAATGTAGCAGGAGCATTGCAAAGTCCAAACAACATTACCATCCACTCAAACAAACCTTGCTTTGTTTTGAAATTTGTCTTCCAAGTGTCTCCTTTAGAAATCCTAATCTGATGATATCCAATTCTCAAATCCAATTTAGTAATATACTTAGCATCTTTCAATTGATCAAGAAAATCATCAATTCTAGGAAGAGGATAACGATTCTTTACTGTAATCTTGTTCAAGGCCCTAAAATCTACACACATGCGCCATGTGCCATCTTTCTTTGGCACTAAAACAATTGGTGGTCCACATGGCGATGTGCTTGGAATGATGACCCCTTTGTCAAGCAACTCTTGGATTTGTTTTTTAATTTTATCATTCTCCATGACTGACATCCTGTACATACCAATGTTTGGAAGAGGACAATCTTGTTGGAATTGTATCTCATGTTGGATAGCCCTTTTTGGAGGCAATCCCTTTGGTTCCTGAAACATCTCATCATATCGGTTAACAACCTCATATAAATCAGATTTCAACTTTGAATCACAACCTTGGAAAGATTCTTTTTCAACATTGTCTTTGGGTTTGTTCATCAAGGAGAAAAAATTATTACTAGCATTGACCAATCTCTTCATTTTTCCAGCATTTACAAGTGACAAATTCAACTTCTTTGTATGTGCTCTAACAATGTACTCAACTTCATTTTTAAACAAATGATACTTTTTCTCATGACGATGAAAGACAACTCTCCTATCATATAAGTATGGGCTTCCCAACACAATACCACAGATATCCAAAGGAATAACATCAAGCTCTACCTCATCTATAAAATGTGTAGTGATCATGGAAAATCTAAGTTTACACCTTCTTGTCACATGCAATTTGGCATTGTCACATATCCATCCTAGAGGGTATGGTTTAGGATGTGGAGTAGTTCCAATTTTAGTTTCTTAACAATGTCTTCAGATATGAGGTTTTCTTGAGATAAAGTATCAAAAATAGTATCTATCTTGGTATGTTTTGAAATCACCCTTATGTGGAAAAGCTATATTCTTTCTTTTCCTATTGAGTTTCATTAAGACTATTACTACTTGAAGAACTAGTACTTGCAATAGAGTCCTTACCTTGAAAACCCATGGCTGTAATCTTTGTTTCATCACCCAAATATGAACCTAAATCATGTTGTACGGTTGCAGTAGTCTTTGGTTTTCCCTTATTGCTGAAATTTTTAGGTCTCTTTTCATGATGAAGTTTCAAACAATGGTCTTCATCATGGCCATATTTTGAATAGTGTTTACATGTGGGTTCCTCTCCCTCTTTATTGACTGAAGTATTCTTTCTTCCATTTCCCTTGAACATCTTCTTTCCCTTGTCTCCATGAACAAAAGGTTTCTTGTTGCCTTCTTGAGGTTCATTCCTCCCTCTTGCTTCCAAATGAGTTGTATGTACACAAAATTCATCTAGACTTGTAGGGTTAAACATAAGTATTGTGTGCCTCAAGTATCTATGCAATCCTCCAATATATTTGAGTAAAGTTTCTTGAGAAGAAAAGTCTATACCCAAAATCAAAGCCCTTCTTCTAAATTCTTGAGTGTAGCTTTGAACACTTTTTCCTTTAGCTTGTCTAAAGTTTTGCCAATCCATAATAGCTTTCTACATGTATGCTAATGGATAAAATTGTCTTTTAAGTGCAACAATAAAATCATTCCAAGAGGATAAAACTTTACCATGTTTCTTCATGTCCTCTTGAGTTTTGGCTTCCCATCAAATGAGTGTTGCACTGTCCAATCTTAAAGAAGCAAGTTAAATATTAGTTTCATCATCTTTGCTCCTTTGTATACTACAATACACTTCAATCTGATGAATCCAGTTATCCAATTTCTCAACATTTACCTCTCCATTGTACATAGGCAAATAAAACTTAATATCAAGCTTAGGAAAAGGAGTTTGTAGAGGATTTTTACCATGTTCTTTTGGAGAATTTGGAGGTGGTTGTGAAATGGTAGAAGAGGTGGAAGATGGAGGTGAAGGAGGTGGAGAATCACCACTCCCTCCATTTCCCTTTGGATTTTTATTGCCACTATCTTCATTTCCCTTTGGAGGGTTTGAGATTTCACCTTGCAATCTTGCATTTCTTTCTTCGAATAAAAATTTCACCATCTCTCTCATATCATAGAAATCTTTTCTAAATGTTTCATCCTCTGAAGGAAGAGTTTCATGATTCTCCTCATGAGCCATACTTGGTGAATGTCTCCTTGATGTTTGAGGTGATTAGGTAGTTCTCCTTCTTGATAGTTGAGAACTTGGCTCTATAAGTTGACCTTATCCTCTTGTGAGCTTCAACCTTGTAAGCATTAGTAAACAAACACTTGCAAATAATCAAACCATAAAAAACCTATGCTCTAATACCAACTTGATTTGAAAATGTAAAGGCTTGAATCTTTTTAAAATTGCAAGTGAAATGGTATGTGATTGGGTAATAGGATCAAGTTACAAACACATAAATATTAATGAGTTTTTTTAATTAATCATGAGCAGCATAAACAATCATAAACAACCATCATAATAAACAAATTAACACAACAAAATGATAATGGAGTTCACCCCTCCCTTGGGCTACATCTCTTGGTCCAACTTCCAATGAATCTTTTTCATTAGTTCTTAAAGTGTCAAAATAAGTGTTTTACAATGCTCATAATGAGAAATGGATGGCTTCAATGGCTCCAAAACATCCAAAAACTCCTAGTTGGGCTCTTCCTACACTTGGTTTGGCCAAAAATTGAGTTGGAATCACTCCCTGGAAGTTTCTCCCAATTCTTTGATGTCTCTGCTCGCTAAAACACACCTAGACCGACTAAACCTGGAGCACGGGCATTTTTCGTGCCAAAAACCCAACACACATGCATTCCCACAATTCCAGGCATTTTGTCAAACAGTTAGGAGGCACAAGCACCTTTCTCGGTGGAGGTGTCAGTCGCGTGGCCCATGTGGCCTAGCACTGACTTGGAATCTAGCAACTACCCAACAAATCCGTTACAACTTCATGCTTGAGGGTCAAATGGTGGAGAGTATGTGACCAAGGCTATATGTTGTAGAGTTCCTGCACCGAGTTCTTTGGTATGGTTCTATGGTAACACATAGTCTAAGGGTTGGGGCTTAGCCCCGACCCTTTTGGCATCCTAATGAAACTTTATGTTAATTCTTATGCAATATTTAAAGTATAAGGTTAAGAGCTACCATGTGGGCGGGCTAGTAGCCCAACCCTACCAAGTCGTCCACGGCCCCCGGAGTGCATGTGTTCCAACCCTCGTGAGCACATTCCAAACTTTTACACTATGAAGGGGGTGCCACGTGGCATCCCACGTCTGGGCCATGTGGCACCATTCTACTGGTCCACTATATTCCATGTAACCACTTCCAGCTCAAAAAATGACACATGTCATCAAGTTATAAGTCCACCTCAACTGCCACATCACCTCTGCCATGTGTCTAGTATGGTCACCTTCCACGTGTTCAGTACAGTCATGCCATGTCACCAGTATGACCACTTGCCACATCATCATCTATGCACAATCAATAGTCCACGTCACCCTTCCATGTCAATCGTACAGACATGCCACGTCAACACTATATAGACTGTACAATCAACAAATTTTTGTCTGTTCGGCAAAGCGAACAGAATGTGATATCTCACTCATACAATGTCTGCTTGAACCCATTCAAGTTGCGTTGGGATCATGAGGACGAGACCTATGCACGTGTCTGTTTTGAAGTAATTCTGAGCACTTTGATTTTTGAGCATATTTTTATCCTCTGGATCATAGAACATCGAGGACGATGTTCCTTCAAGGGGGAGGGGATTGTAATAACCTTGTTTCCCCCAGTCTGTAAATATAAATATAACTTGCCAAGATACTATGGAAAAATAAATATGTGTGAATGTTTGATTTGATGAACCTTTGTATAAAAGGTCAATGTATGCATTTTTGTTATTAATAGAAAATGGATAAGTGTTACATAACTGCTGAAAGGGGGGTTTGCCAAGATAGACCATGGATTCTATGAGAGATATGGTGAGGGGAACCAATGATGGTCTAGATGACCCCCACCAAACCGATACCTTACTGGATTTAATGACTCAAAACAGTCCTCTGATCCAAAATGAATCACCAGTCAAAGTGGTCGTTGAAAGAGTCACCCTCAAGAGTTAATGAGGAGATGGGGCAGAGTACCCATCTGTAATAATTCTAGACCTGACCACAAGCTAGGGATTCATACCCACACAACCTTGATGAGGAAGGCAAGAAAGAGGTAATTCGTGGGCAGAGGTAAGGGGCAAGCAAGAAGATCTACGAAGAGAGCAGAGTTGAAAGAGCAATCTCGAGAAGAGAAAAGAGCATTTTGCAGCTCTCTAGTTCGAGGAAGAATTGGGAAATAATCTCATTATGGGTGTAAGAATTTTTTGGCAATGTTTTTGTTACAATCTAATAAACAAGGCTGGTGAGTGACTGTGGAAGTACTCGAGCACACCTCCTTGCTTGGTACAAAGAAAACCCATTGCTAGGATTTTGTGGGAGGAGGAGAGTAACTTTTGTCCTTGACTGTTGTTGAACAAGACGACAAAGTCTCTCAAAGCATCATGGTCTAGCTTGGGGGTGGCCAACAATAAATCTATCAAGAGTGACTATGCCTATGGTTGGGTGGAAATAGGCACCTCTTTTAGCAGTCACTTCACGAACTTTGGTGTTCTGATAAGTATCTTCATACTCTATGTATTGAAATGGAAATGGTGATTGGATATATTTATATGTCTATGAATAATTTCTGTGTTGAATTGTTAAGTTAGAAATATGAAATATCTCTCTATGAACCTGTGCTTTTAAATGGGTGTATGCTTGACTCAACTAAGCAGTTAGAGAGTTGTAATATGTAAGCCTACAATGGTGTCGGGGAAAGATTTATTGGAATGTTTAAGTCCTATTGGTATCTAACTCTACCCTCACAGGAATTCCAAGTTCAAACCCTATGGAAGGAGGATGCCTCCTTCAAAACTTTCACTCGTATGACCAAGGGCTCGTGCCCATGTCCTTAACCCATATATGGCTAAAGGAATTAGCGCCTATCCCACAAGATCTTCCAAAGGCCCCATGTGACCAAGGTCTAAGAAATCTACACTAGGTCCGAAAGGAGTTAAGTCTTTCTGGCTTCAGAACTCCAAGGTATTTTGACCTTATCATTTGTAAACCGACCAAAGGAAACTACTAGATACCGTTACCAATAAGGTCAACTGACGCCTAGCCATTTCCCTAATCATGGTAGACAGACTTTCCCCACCATTAAACCTTGATTCATTCATTTATCGCGAAGTAACACGAACCACCAATTTAAGAGTATTTGAGAGCCCCCTTGATCGTTGGATCCATGCCGAGGTAACTTCGACGAAGTCCCACTTCGGGAGAACAAAGATGTTATATCATCAAACTCCCTGAACGTCGAAGTTGCGAAGTGATGAGATCCATGGATCGGGGGAGTTTGTTAAGAATCCCTCTCAACCATCTAATCCTCCAGAGGAGGGATCCATGTACAATAATTCAGCGAAGTCCTACTTCAGGAGAGTGGAGTGGCCATGAAGCCAAAATCCCCAAAGGCCGGAGTTGCAAAGTAACAAGAACCATAGATCTAGGGATCCTTCGAGATCTTTCTTGGTCATCAGATTTAGACCATGGTCAGCCCGACATTGACCACTCCAGGAGCTAGGAGGGAGTCACACCATGAAGCCCCCAAACGCCAAAGTTACGAAGTAACGAAGGTCGTAGATCCAAGGATTACATGGACACACTATGACGGTAAGATCGAAGGACTTGGAAGGTGATCAGTCCATGGTGACGTGGTATTCTGACGTCACCAAGGGTGACATGGACCCGCGTATGACATACCATGTGTAACCTGGATCTGGGATTTTCACAAACCCTACGTGCCCCTTAAGAGTCTAAGACGTGACACATATCACCCTCTATAGGGGCCATGTGTCCTCTCTGCCTTGCCTTGTGTCATCTCTGGAAATTACCTGTTTGGTCCACGTGGTGGGAGAAGTATTCGAGACCCACCTATATTTTCGTCGCATCTAGTACGATACCCCATTCGAGAGTGGACCCTTCAGGAGTTCGGGAATTTGGGTCTCTAGAGGACATGCATGCAGAAAAGAAAGGGGATGTTCAGTGCCGAAGTGCCAAATGTCGAAGTCTCCTCTAGTTGTGTGTTGGATGAGGATTAAGTCTCACCGTTGGTTTATACAGTGGATGGACCATCCTTGCGAGAGGTAGGAACCTGGAAATGGTATGAGCGATATGGGTCCACGTGGGCACCATGTGGCTCTCAACCAACGAGCACCCGAATGACTTCGAGAAGCCATAACTTGTAAACCAGAGGTCGGATTAGAGCCTAGTAACGGTCGTTAGAAAGCTATGGGCGAGTAGCAGAGGATGGATCATCTTAGAGAGATGATTCAAGATGATTTGAGTAAGAAACATTTTGATACCCCATTCCTAAAAAGGGTACTTAGGGGTCGGGTGTGTTACAGTTTGGCTGAAGGGGTAGAGGACATTTACAACACTCTCTTTCCTTTCTCGACTCAAGACATCTCTCTAGGTATCAAATACTTGGGTTTTTAGCTCAAGGAAAATAACTACCGAAAATAAGACTAGCAGTGGCTCTTGGCCAAACTTGAGAAGAGGATAAATGTATGGAGCTTTCTGTGGTTCTCTCAGGCATGCAGATTGACCCTGACTAAATTGGTTCTTGAGGCCATTCCAGTTTACTGGATGTCTCTTTCCTAGATTCCCAAAGGGATTCTGGAAAAGGTCTGATGTCTTTTCTTCCGGTTCATATGGTCAGGGTCTAAAGAACATTTCACTTTTCCCTGGGAAAAATGGGAACTTTTGGCACATCCAAAAGCCTTGGGTGGTTGGGGCTTAAAGAACATTTTCATCTTCTCAAAAGAACTAGCTGCCAAAGTCAGTTGCAGACTTTTAACAACTACCAGCTTTTGGTCCTGAGTGGTGGAACACAAGTATATTTGACCAGATTTGGTGGGAGATTGGATCTAAAGGAATGATAAGTCCACATAGAACTACTCAATTATTTGGAAAGCAGTGGTAAAATCCTTTCATGTGGTAGGTGATGGTTTGGCATGGAAATTTGGCAAGGGGAACCAAGTCCGCATTATAGATCCTTGGCCTAGGAGTGGAAACTTCCATATTCTACCATAGGTCTTGTTAGATCAATTACATCTTCAAGGTTTCATCTATCTTAATCAAATTGCAAACCCAGGCACCACAAACATTTGGCAACAGGAATGGAACAATTTTGCTTCACTTGGCTTGGATGGAGGTTTCCACATACATTGGGACAACTATATTTTTTCTCTTCGAATGGGTCATATTAGGCTCATGGACAGGGAAGATGAACTAGTTTGGAAAAAGGCTCCCCATGGGGTATACACTCCAAAACTGGGCTATATAGCATTGAATATCGACTTCCTCCAAAGAGATCCATGTTGGTGGTGGAGTAGACCGTGGAAACATAATCCCCCCCTAAAAACAAAAATATTCACGTGGTCTGATTTGTTAGACAAAGTCCCCACTTAAGAAAAGATGAGAAAGGGAGAGATTGTTGGGCCAATATGGTGTCCTCTATGCAAAGCCGGAAACGAATCCATTGCACATATTCTCGTTTTCCACCCTTTCACTATGAAAGTCTGCACTAAAACTTCATCCCTCCCGAGAATGCCTTGTGATTGGAATGGGCCTTCTATTGAGTCAACTTGGAAAAACTGGCTACAAAACCTACACAAGAAGATCAAAGCTTTACCTCTACTTATTAATTGGGGTATTTGGGTGGTGAGGAATTTGGCCATCTTCAAGAACAACGAAATTGTTCCCGAAATTATTGCAGCAAAAAGCCTCTCGATCCTCGAACATTTCCCCAAGAAAAGAACAAGCAAGTTATCCCAACAACTCAGCCAGAACACATTGACTCTTCTTTGCCCTGGGCTTATTTTGACGGTGCATCTCAAAATCTCCTCTGTCCGGGTTGTCTTATATTTATTTGACTCACATTTCTTTAAAATAAAAATGGGGCTCGGACAAGGTACAAATAACTATGTTGAACTCATGGCTCTACTTCTATTGCTTAAATTTACATATAAAAAAGGGTACACACCATTCAACTCTTTCGTGACTCCATGAATGTCATCAATTGGTCCCGGAAAATCCAACACTGCAACAATATTGGACTCATTTGACTCTTTTGTTCTACGACATGTCTACAAGAACCTGAACTCAGTAGTGGATAGGAAGGAATCCCACTTCCCTTTGGACATTGGCATATAACCGGATCAGATGGAGATTCTGCACAAGGTTTCTACCATCGGCCCTTCATTGACGAACCAGCTCAACTACAACATTAAACATTAAAATGTTATTCTCTTTCAAGCATGTTAATCCAACACTTCCCATTTTGGAGGAGATCTACAATATATTGGACTCATTTGACTCTTTTGTTCTACGACATGTCTACAAGAACCGGAACTCAGTAGTGGATAGGAAGGAATCCCACTTCCCTTTGGACATTGGCATATAACTGGATCAGATGGAGATTTTGCACAAGGTTTCTACCATCGGCCCTTCATTGACGAACCAGCTCAACTACAACATTAAACATTAAAATGTTATTCTCTTTCAAGCATGTTTTCAATTTTTTTTTTTTATATATAATCAGCACTGGAGACGTTTTTTCCTTCTATCTCAACCCTAAACAAACTTTATATATTTATGCTCTATGGCCCTTTGGGGTTGGATGTTTACTGAAGTGTAATTATTTTTGGAATGTAACTCTCTATATGCCATGGCATCAACCATCACACTCATTATTTCTCTATAGTGAACGTGCTCACCTAACACCTACAAAATGTAATTTTATCTCTTAGGGAAAAAAAACTCATTCTGATTTATAAGATTAAACATACACAACATACACAACACTTCATTTACTCATTAAGTCACTTCAATTTATAATCCCTGAGAAATATGAGCAGCTTACCATTCCAATTTGTCACACCTTTTTCTACATTGATTAGACAGACACGGCTTACAAAACAGAACAATATGGAGTCTGGACCATAAAAGAATATCGTTCTAATAGCAGTTGTTTCCTGAAATTGCAAAGGCCGATCGTCGCTGTCTCCTCGTGCAAGCAAGACCTGCTTGCCTATACATGGAGGCTGTTGCAATCCGGCCTCTGCAATCAAGATTTTAGACGTCAAGATTTTGTCTCTGTCAATGTAGCATTTGGATTCTTTTTGTAAATGAGTACGACAGTTATCCTATCTGCCATAGTTAGGCTTTAGCCTATCTGCCATGTGCATYCTCAGTAAACAAAATTAACTATAAATACCTATATCTAACTATGAAAACCTACATGCTCAGTAGATCTATTTTGAATTAAGCTTTCATTCCTGATATAACTAACTATAGAAACCTACATCTAACTATCAAAAGCTACATGCTAAGTGGATCGATTTTGAATTAGGGTTTCATTCCTGTTAGCGCTTATTGTTCCTCTCCTTAAAATCGTGGAGATTCCATCCCAGCTTTGCTTAACTATAAGACAATGGCGATGGCGGAGTCGTGATTCGTGAGAATATTTTTTCCTGTACGTATTAATTCAACTCGTACTTTGATGAAGTGTCAGTGATGAGACGGGCCTGCTCAGAAGTCATCGGATCATCGAGGGTGGAAATTATTGAGCTCGTACTTTGATAGAGTGTCAGGAATCAGACAGACCTGCTGAGAAGCCATCGTTTCATCCGATCATCCAGACTCCCAGGCCTGGAATTTGACGTCTGACAGTAGTATGTATTTTTTTTATTTGAACTGGTATTTGAAATGTGGATAAGAAATCCATACAGACATCAAAATATCAAAAACTTCTAATTGAAGTTCAATAGATTTACCATCAAAATCTGCTGTATGTACTTAATTCAGATAATTATAAGTATATAGAAGAAGAAATAAATTATTTTAACCTCCACAATCTTAACAATAGTTTATGGGACAGATAGCCTTACACACTGATTTTTGCATTTCAGCTTTTATCTTGTTCAATTAGATGATGAGCTCTCCTAATTTCTCCACTATGTTTTTGTTGAATAAATTATTCCAAGAACTAGCTGTCAAGATGCTTACATAATTGTCCCTACTGTTTTTGAAAGCTTCACAGTCTAAAACGAAATGTTTTTCTGTTTCTACTTTTCCCTAGTTGCAAAACATACACGCCCTTTCTTCCCAAGCTTCCTTTGGTCTTTTCCAAGGCCCTGTTTCACAAAGATGAGAATTTGTTATTAGTTGGGTAATAAATATTTTTGCTCTCCAAGATATATTGGCCTCTATGTACCCTTTTTTATGATGATTGTATGTGGGGTTAAACTCTTCAATAACTATGATGATTGTATGTGGAGTTGTATGTGGAGTTATATGACCTAAGTTAATGACTATAATTCATAGCTTCAGCCTTCAAGGAACTAGGTAGGGATAGAGGACACCTAGACAGTGTTAGTTAAGGGAGTAAATGAACATCCAAATTTCAAAGCTCCACTGTCTGTTTTCTTAGCTTCAGCCTCCAACTTTGCTATGTGAATGTAATTTCCAAATCTTCTAATGATCATGGCTGGAGCTTTTAGATTGGATTTGCTCAACTTAAAATTCATGACAGTGAAATTTATACATAATATACAAAATATTTTGACATTTATAATCAAATTTTCTATTTACACGCTGAGTAAATTTGAAACTCCAAACTTTATGAAGAGAGAAAGACTTCACAACATGCTTATCCAATAATAACAACAACATATGTACGTGTCTGCTACACTTCAATGCCGCGTAGCAGGTTTTGATCGCCCAATTTCTTCCTCCTTTTTGAAAAGTGCACAGTTTCCTCAAGTGAGGACCGTGCTTCATTGCAATATCCATGAGAATGAAGCTACTTCTCGCAGCTTCCACGCTTCTCTCTGCACGACTGGTTTTGCATTTAATGGTGCGTATAAAGGTTCCAAAATGCTTGTTCACTGAAAATTCCCCAATCCCTACCTCCCCCATTTCACGTAGTCTGCACCTTTCTTATGTTGTAGCTCCACCAAAGTATCCTCTGAGCTTCATCCCGCTCCTCTATTGGCCAAAGGATCGGCATGAACTTGCATCACGACCACATAAAATATAGGCAGGAATTAACCTAAAATAATAGTTTTTTTTTTCTCACTGCTCAGTGTCTTGTAGTTCCTGGCAATGCATTCTACATGCTATTCAAACTATATTCTGCCTCATTTGGGTGATTTGCTGCATAATCCAATGCACCCAGAAGATCGACATTGTCTTGGAGGCGCAGGAAAACTGCAAAATAATCGTCTTGGATAAAGTGCCATGTTTTTCATATTTTTGTTTCCAAAACGTTATAGTGTACTTTACACTTATTATGATTTTTGGAAGGAGTGGGTTAACTGGAGCAATTTTTCTTTTCTAGTTATTTTTTAGGCATATATTTTGGCTACGCAGTTTTAAATTTCTTGTCGATTTAGAAGTCTGATCAATTTTTTGAGCGTTAGTTTAAAATAGAATGAGTAAAGTTTTGAAATGCATGGAACTTTCATCCATACCAAACTCAGTCTAAGTCTGAAAATCTGATAGGATTCAGACCCTTTTTTTTACCTAAAAAGAGGGAAGATTGCTCCCTAATTAACTTATTTTTGACAAAACACAATTTATGTTTAGTCAAAAATCTATAAAAATTATTGAAACTGTATATATAAATTGTAAGTTATTAATATTAATCAATTGAAAATTTTAATAAAATTATAGTTTTTGAGTAAGTTGAATCCATTTATTTATTTTAAAATATAAATTTAACAATGAAAAATTATAATTTAATAAAAAATTTATAACCAATTTTAACTTTAACGAAAAAATCCAAATCCAAATCATAAAATTCTTATTTCTTTTAATAAGAAAAGACGATTTCTCCTTCCTCGGATCATGCTATGCACATAATCAAAAGAAATTAAAGAAGAATGAAACATTTTCCTCGGACTTATGAATTAATGAAACATTTTCCTCGGACTTATGAATTTCCTCCTGGAAACAAACGTAGAGAGAGATCACGTTTACATTCCATTCAAACCTCCTTGATTGATTAAATTCCTTAATCAAACACCCTTTGGATTAATCAAACCTTCTATAAGCCTTGTTAGTCCCTGGGGCTTTGGATTAATAAACCTTCTCTAAACCTTCCTGCGATACATAACATAAGCAAAAACATTTTTACCATTAGCAAAGTTTTAAAAGATGTGGGAAAAAGTTTATTTATTATTATTTTTAAATTGACATTAAAAAAAATCATAATCCAAAGGAACAATTCAGACTCTAGTGTTTTAGGTTTAGATTTTAAGGATTTGTCAACATAGGAGCAACATGTCAAAGGAATATTTTAGATTGTGGTAGATTGTAGTTTTTTTTGTTTGGATTTTGAATTTTCACATAACGAAAGTTTAAAGATAGTGTTTTTAAAATGCGATTTTTCTACCTTAAAGATAGTGTTTTTAAAAATTTATTAAATGAAATTAACAATATGGCAGCACAGAGGCCGTCTTCTATGTCTGAGTCAAAGTTGTAATATCGAATGATATGAGAGAAAAATACAAAACTGTTAAACAAAGCAAGGCATCAAAAGAGTCTCACCTTGTTGCAGTGGAAGAAAATAGATTGTGTAACCTTGAAAAAGCATTTAAGATACAATAATCCACACAGCTGGCAGGTCTTGATTTACTCACAGTAAATGCARRGGAAAAATTGTTTGCTTAACAAATTATTGATGTAACATGATTAATTGAAATCAAACATTTATCAAAGAATTGCTCAAAGAAATGTTGAGATATGGAAAAACAAAAGAAACACATAACCCAAACTAAAAAAAAATTGGAATCTCYGTCTGCACTTGTATTATTACTCAATAAGGAGAGTTTTCTCTATTACAATTGGCAAGAAGCAGCTGATAGATCTTTAATCTATGTATTTATAAAAACTATCTCAACTTAAAACGGTTGGAGTTCTTATAATTAAAAATAACAAATATTTTTGAATAAGGCAACAAAATGTAAAATCTAAAGAGTTTCACTAGCGTTCTCCTCTATCTCTTTGTCTGCTGACAGGGACGTTTCTTTTCCCCATTCTTTAGCCTGGATACAGCTGTCCTCTGATCTTCTTGCTGATTTGGCATACATTTCTGACCTTTTTTGTTTGTTGTCATTTGTCCCTCAAATATGTGAATACATGTGTATGTTCCCTTATTTGTTTCCGGATGTGCGTGTTTTCCCATATTCAACACATTGGATGCATTTACTCAATAATTGCACCACTAACCTTGAAGGCTTAGTTGCTTCCTTCACCTCTAAAGTGTATAATTTCTTCTCTACCTGAGGCAATTTTTCTTGTATCCTTCTTGCTCCTTGAGATGTGACCTGTAACTGTAAGCTTGGGTTTACTATCCATTTATTTATTTGAAGGAGGTCAATCTGGTTCATATTTTGGATGGTCATTAGAGCTTCTTCTTTACTTGTTCTTGAATTATACTGGTTCTATGCTATATCAATTTGACCCAGGGCTTCAGAAATATCACTTCCTTCAAAATCAATTAGTCCTTTGTATAGTGATTCCAACACTTCTAGACAAGCTTCATTTACCTCTATGGCAAGTCTTTTGCTTTCTGCTAGATTTGTTTCCCAGGCCTTTAAAGCCATATCACCTTTTATTTGTTTCGAAAGAGAAATTCGATGAACCTCTGAGACATCATCCTTTGGTACCAATAAGATGACCTCTTGAAATTTAACTCAAGTTGAGCGAGCTTCTCTTTCTTTAATATATATATATTTTAGAGCGAGGTCCACTACCTGATAGTATTTCTGGATGACATCGACCTTCATGAAGAGACCTTGCTGGGTTATTTCTATTTTTTCATTTACCTCTAGTGCTTGAGTCCAAAAAGTTGATATCTTTATGGACGTACCTTTAGTCAAGTCTAACCTGGCTTGCAATTGTTTTATTAACTCTTCTTATTGAGTGATCAAGCCCTTATTGGCCTGTGAGTTCTGATGGAGCTCTTCAAGGTTAGCTTGTAGCTGTTGAATTTGATGTCTGTCATAAGCTCTGATCTATTCAAAATATTTGTTCATCTTATTCTTCACATTCTATTCCATGGTCATTATTTGGTCTTGCAACTTCCCTACCAGCAGATTTTTCTGTTTTAGCTACTCGAGCAAATTTTCTACAGACCACTAATTTTCAGTGGCAAAGGCACCTAAAGAACCTACCACTTCCTTAGAAAATTTTGAATCATCTTGGTTCTGTCCATCGTACACCATTCTTTTCCTTTTGACTATCACTCCATCTTTCTGATGTGCTTCTCGTTTGAGGATGGCCCTCCTTTTCTTGCTGAAGAAGAAGTCTGAAGGAGGCATCTCTTCGGGTGAAATTGGGGTGAGATCACTTATAAAAATGGCTTCGGGACTAGGATTTATGAAACTTGACTACAACGATGTTAATGAAATAATAGGAGAACCTATCTCCTTAGATAGTTGTTGCTCAACAGTGTTGGCCGCAGATGTGGCTAGTGTCAAAGGAGTTGTATCCCGCCCTTGCTTCAAAAAGGATTCGAGTTGAGCCTTTGCCTTAGGGCCTAGTGGATTTGATAATGAAGCTTTCAATTCCTGAGTTAAAACTTCCGTGTTCTTTGGGTTTTCCTCAGTATCCTGTTTGCTAGAGTTCCATGTCTCAAAACCCGAAGGTACAGTTTCTCGTGTAGACGAAGGTGTTATCGGCTCTCCCCGTATCACTTTCAGTAAGTTGTTTCATCTGTGCCTTTGAAAACTGAAGAAATTGGCCTGTTGATATGGGGACAAAGCTTGGACTCTGTTTAGTACTTCTTCATAAGACCTGACTCCCCTGAATATTTTATCATGTGGGGAGTTCTCGTGCACATATTTCTTCAGGTTGTATTGGGCCAAGTGGTTTTCCACGATGTTCTATGGGTCGTGCCTTTTAAACTCGATGTCAACCAACTTGACATCTTTCAGGGATGCAACCTCCACTTTGGAGTGAATGAAGTCTAATAATGAAAACATACCAACATGTAGAGGGAAGGTAGGCCATACCTTTTTCTGGGTTGATTTCAGCTCCTTACTGATACCCCTTGTCACTGTTTGATAAGATACTTCTCAACATATTAGCTGGTCTGGTAAAAACTTTGGGAGAGCATGGGGAGGGACAGAGCATCTGAAAACCCTGATGTAAGAAATGTTTTCTTCGATGTACCAATCCATTATTTTTCCCATATTTCCCATGATTCTGTCTAAAATTCGAGGAGGTGGGAAACCATATAAAGCTATATGAACGGGCACCACTACATGGTGGCTGATTTAGTAGAAGAAATATTTGGCTTTATCTTCCCACAACTTGGAGTGATAGAAGTGAATAGGTTTAGCACTGATCGAGGCCCAGCTCCAGTTCATCAGTGGAAAAGGGGTTATGAAGCAAATAACATCCATGATATATGCAGACATATAGAAAGGGGCGGGTTTCCCCTTTGACTTTGCCAATTTGTATTCCGTGATTTCTTTAGCCAAGTTGTCTGACAAAATTTTGGCCTAGTTAAAAGAGTAGCCCTTGGCCACCTCATGCATAATTGACACTCATTCTACTAGGAAATGAGTGGGGCTCTTCTTCCCGAATAGTCTACATAGCATCATAGCTACATAGATCATGTGGGTATCTAACGACATTGTGGCATAAATTCCATGAGCGTCGAATTTGAATTTCTCTGGGTGCCCCCACTAGGATTTGATTATATCAGGATAGCTTTTATCATACTGTATACACTCATGTTTCTTAAACTCCAATATGAATGCAGTGTTGTAATTGTATTTAAAATCGGGGGATAGTTTATACATTACTTGTATGTGTTCTGGTCGGAAAGACCCAACATCAAGCTTTTGAGAGTTAAAAATGCTCTTGGTTTAGACGTTGACGCTTTCCAGGGCCCAGCCTATCATGTCGTTATACGACATGAGTCTTGGCCACACAGTTATTTTGTGTAGCTCTGATTGAGCTATATCCTTGAGTTTAGTTTCATGAGTGTCGTTCACTTCATTGCTAGAATCTTCTGGGCAATTTATAATCTCATGTTCCAGAATCTTGAACACTTGTGTCCAAGATCTAACTAATTCTATAGCTCGTGGTGTAGTGTCTGACAGAACGTATGCATTCGGATTTAAACCTTCACCAGATGCATCAGTCTTATTCATCATCTTCCATGGTTCCATGATATTGGAAATAGAACATAGATGCCTATTATTGAGGAAATTGTGTGAGATTCTTACTCGGATAAAACTTACTACTTTGCAAAAGATGAAAATGAAATTCAAAATCAATCATTTTTATTCATGTCAGGTGCATTGATTTGAGTATAGCTTTACTGACGACAAATTTATTAACCTTAATGGGAAAGTATACCTGGCGATCCACAATCTATGCTAAAAATCATTACCATTGATTTGTGAAAAATGTCATTAATATCGATGGTTTATGTTCGAGAGTTTTGGATGAAACAGAGTCGAAATTTCCTGAATCGCGAATTCGCGAAAGGTTAATTACGAGATAATATCTTTTAAAATGTTAATTAATCATGTTTAACTTTAAGTGCTTTTGGGTATTCGGACTTCGGGATCTTTAAAAGTAGCTCAAGAAGAAATCCCCGAAACCCAAAACTGTGAAATGATTAACTATTTGATAATCACTTTTAAGTTTTAATTAATCCTATTTAAGTTCCATCTCTTTGGAAACTCGGACTTTGGAGATTTTAGTATATGATGAAGGGAAAATGTCTGAACTCTGAAGCGTGAATTCGTTAATTATCTTTTGACCAAGCTTAACTTAATTAATTAAGAGTTAATATTTCAACTTTTTAATGCTTCGTGGATTTGCGAGTTAGTTCTTTGTTATATTTCTGAAAGGCCATCACCCGTAGTGATGTGTCAAAGATGAAGTCATTCTAGATGACGTGCCGAGACCATAGGGTACCACATGTTACTTTGAATCATATGAATATTCAGATGAAAATGTCGGAACTGGATGCCACGTGTTGACCCAGGGAAGACTCAAAGGATACATGTGTACTATGACTCGTGTCCTTTAAAGGTTTATGAAAAAGTGACAACAGACACCTTTAAGGTTTCGAGACTTTAATCGTGAAGACCTATCAAAACGCCCGAAGCACGAAGCTCTGAAACGACCTTTAGTGATTTCACTCTTTAACAATCAGGCGACTCCAAAACTCTAGGAAAAATGGGATTGTTCGATCAAACGGGGAAACTTTATCAATGGTGGATATCATGCACGCCTTATCACTAGAAATAAATTTGATTTAAACATTCGAAAGATGATTCCTGAATTGCCACTTTAAGAAAAATAAGATTCGAGAAATTAAATCTTAAAGTTTAGGATTATATGTATTCCAACACTTGGAATTTGTAAATAAAATATTACATAATACAATTATAATTTTTTAATATATTTTTAATAAATAAATTAATAATTAAAATGCATAAAAGATATTAATTATAAATTATTGATGATATATAAAGTATCATGGATATCCCATTAAACTTTTTATTAAACACATAGTTACAACATATCCTAAACATTAAACACACCATGAGGTTATACTCTATTGTGCATTGAGTTTTTATGATAAAAATATAATATTGCAAACATAACATTCAAAATATGAGGTTATACTTTATTGTACATTGAGTTTTTATTATAAAAATATAATATTACAAACATAACATTCAAAATATTTCAAAATATTAAAATCAAGTGAAAATTTTAAAAAATCAAGCGGGAATTAAAAAAAACACTAAAGTCCAAAAAATAAATACACAATGAACATTAATGAACATTGTTGCTTTCTCTTTTTTTCTTAGATATATAACATTAGATACAAATAAGTCAGATTCACTATGGATTTACAAAAGACACTATGACTTGTGAATTACTACTACATGGTCTTTTTTTTCCTTTGATCAACTCAAATATTCGACTACTTTAACTAAGGAATAATGAATCATTGAAATAGGAACGAGAATCCCTTTTTTGTGTGGATTAGTTTTTAACATGTTTTAATAGCCATTTAGGGTTTTTCATGCCCCAAATTTTCATTAGGGTTAGGGTTTTGGACCCTTTAGAATCTTCTAGAAACTCTAGTAGACAAACTTGCCTATGAATAAGCAAGTCCTCTCATTAGCCTTATTATAGCCAATGAAAAACCATAGGATAGATTGCTATGGATTTACCCTAGATCTGATCACATACATATAATCTATACTAAAATATTAGAAGAGGAATGCATACCTTGTATTTGACGATTGTCTTATTGTTATTCTTTTGAGGAAGCTCCCAAGATCCTTGCTCCTAAAAGCCTCTTCAACTTGTCACTTTCACACAAAGTAACAAAAAAACCTTCCTCCAATCTATTGGGCACAAAAGGATACTTGCATGTGATGAGATTTAATATAGCTACTCAATGATCACTAGATCTACCAATACTTAATCATGAGATCAATAAACATGAATAAGACAAGCATGGGAGAAGGAAAATAACATAGATCAATATTATATGAAGAAAAATGAATACAACAAGAGATATTACCTTGAGTCTTTTTTATACTCCCCGCTACGATCTCTTTGAGTTCTTCCTTAGCCTCTCTCACTTAGCAAAAATAAGTGAGATAATCTCCATATTGCAATGAGAGTAGGATGAACTAACTCACCTAGGATGGTCCTCTCTCAAGTGTTGATTCCCAACACTCCACTCACTCAAGATGGAAATAGGAATCTCTTTGGTTTCTCTCTAACAACATAAGGCTATAGATCTGGTATCATATCTCTTAGATGCCCAAATGCCCCTTTTATGGCTTCTCAACTTTATAGGAAGATAGAGAAGGATAAGAGATAGGTTCTAGGCCTAGAACTTGGTGAAAATAGGTCATGCACAAGTTCCATGGCTCATAATACATCATGGCCAACCCATCCCTCGCTAATATCCTCTAAACTCTTTGAATCTAGAATATCTTAGGGGTGGCCATGGTTTTAATCAAGGAAACTAGTGGTCGATCGTGTGTTGTATATGAGCAAGATGCAATTGTTCATCCTTCTCTCTAGGAAAGGCATGACCAGGTTCAAAAGTAGTGTTTTCAAGAAAATTTTCAAGTGTATCTCATGATTTCAATAATCATCATCAGTAGATCCTCTCTAAGGCCTAAGGTGACAAATACAAGTGTAACAATGCCCCCTAATGTGTGAGGTCATAAGAGGAAACAATGACCAAAATACATTACCAAAGTACATGGCAGTGGAGTGGATTAAGGAAGGATATCATAGATCAAGGAGATAGGAAGTACCTACTAGAAGACATCAACCAATCATATAAATAGATCACTTCTGAGGTAGGCACACCCATGCTCATATGTATGAAAAATCATGACTGTCAACACAAGACAATGTGGATCCATGAAATGATATGCAAGACCATAGACACAAAACAGTACACGGTGGATCTATGTCATATAAAAGATCATAGCCACAAGAAAATACAATGTGTGTCTATGTCACATGATACATTAGGGAGACATCTAACACAAATGAGAGTGCCACTATGGTCTCCAAAGTACTGATACAATAGTGATATCATCCAACACAACTTGGGAAGGGTAGAATTAATGGAGGATGCCAACAAGCCTAAGGTATTCAACTCAACCCCATTGATGGTACAATTATACATTATGAAAATAGATGAGCTAATGTCGATCATGGTAGAAACCAACCAATCACCATTCATTGATGAATACCATTAACAAACGAGAGGGGACCCACAAATAATGAAAATGGATCCCATGGTACCTATTATAATATAGCATACATGAATATAGTAGCTAATGTTGAACACTTGTAGAATTGATTAATCAAGAGTTAATGAGGTAAACTCATTGTCGATCACAAGGAATCCTACCACCAATGACTGCAAGTTCTAAGGTAGCGACTAGTTTCTAGATCCACTTCCTAGATAATGCGCCAGTGTTGATAGGAAGAGATCCATTGTAATGTTGATGTTACGGTAGCTACGGGAGGTATTAACCTCCATGTGTAACCTTTGACTAGAATGGAATATTTTGAAAGCAAGGGAAACTCTAAACAAATGTGTGAAAACCCTAGAAGACAAGTTGGCCTAGTAGAATAAGTAATATTAGAATATTATCTTCCAAAAAGACAAATCGACTCCACAGGAAAAAGACAAACAAAAAATATAATTACCATAAAGTTAGGTAGGCCCAACTAGAAAATTCATTGGACATATTAATATAAATAGAGGATGTTTTAGCTCACTTGTAAACCCAGTCAGAGCGCAAGTCTTGTGGAGAGCTGTAGTTGCAGCTGGAACTAGGAATACGAGCATATGGTCATCTCTTGGTCTTGGTCTCTCTCTAGAGATATCAAGTGATATTCTCGATGATTCTCTTGGTGATTCTCTTGGTGATATTCTTGGTGATATTCTTGGTGATGTACTAGCTAAGTATGGCACAAGTTTGAGAGAGTAGTGCAGTTGCAGCTATTTCACTTCTATATGGTACTTGCTATGTGGATATGAAGACTCTCTCTTGTGCGCTACCCTTGGAGAAGGATCACTCTACCTATCTTGAGATGTTGCTGCAGTTAGTAGATAGGGTTTATCTATTGGTTCTAGTATGGCTTTCCAAAATAGTTACGTCAAAGGTTAAAGGTGCTCGGGAGTGGCTGCGTGCCCATGGTTGGGTGACAATATTGTGATATTTTCTATGGTAAAATGAGCACATCAATTATTTTAACAAGTTATGGGTCCATACTATATTCATACATTCTAACCATTGGAAGGTAGATTGGGAAGTTCATTGTCAAACTCATTATAGCACGAGTTGTAGTTGTAGTTGCAGTCAAGTTTTGCAGAAACAACAAACCCTAACCCATTTGTTCAGGCACCTATGGTAAAGATTTTGGCATATTTCTTTGACATTCTAGTACGCCCTAACCTAGCATACCTATTGGTACCCTCATCTAGCAAAAACATCAGGTTTGAACTTTTGACCAAAGTCGAAGTCAAAGTTTTACTAGTCAAAGTCAATGTCAAAGGTTGACTTTTGGTCAAGTTGATTCTATGGTCAAAATTGAAATTTCAGAGTTTATAGCTTGTTCTAATCATTGAAACTTCTGATTCAGTTTCTAACCTCTCCTTCTCAAGATGGTATCTAGTTTCAGATTAGAAGACAAGTTGGATGATGCTACAAAGATTTCAAAGGTATGCACTTGTATATGTCTTTCAAGTTATATATTCTAGCAAAGCATGATTGTGTTCATAGGGAATGTACTAGAGACCTTGTCCAAGCATAAATCTTGGATTTAGTGCATTCAAAGGAACAAACGCACTGTCCATAACAGTTGAGGCTTTAGGTTCCAGGTTTGATTAAATTGATAAATTTCAAATTTGCACATACCAAGGTTGATAATTGCTACATTACAAATTGTGAAAGCAGTCTTTGAAAGGTTCTATCACTACTAGATGTAATGAATACTTGATAGCATGTGAATACTTTTGATATAGATGATTATTGTACTTGTTTGCAAAATGAACTAACATCTCCTCTAGAGAGATATTTCTTGTTTTTCTCCCGGGTAGCTCATCTTGGTCATACTATGATGATCACCATAAAATTGTTATTCATTCCTGTTACCATAGATATGTTCTTATGAAAATTTTATTATACTGGAAATACTTTTATTGTTCTTGTCTCAGGCATATTATCTTACCATATTTCATGGAGGCTACCATGAGGATGTATTTGTTTGTTCCAAATAAGTTACTATGTAAGAATGTTGTATGAGACATGGAAGAACCACATATATATACACCAAGATAAGACTAAGATGAAAATACCAGCTTGAGCTCATGAGATCATGCAAAGAAGTATGGTGCTCCAGATAGAAATTTCAGAGAAAGCAAGAAGTCAAAACGATATTCCAGTTACAGAACCCTCCAACTTTGAAAAAGAAGTCAAGAAGAAAGAATAGAAGCTATAATGGAAGAATATCAATCATGAAAAATGATGTATGAAAATTGTGCCTAAATGATTTTACAAGATAAAGCATGCAATGGATGAAAGTATCGATAAATACAAGGCAATATTTGTGGCTAGAGGTTTCTCCGAGAAGGAGGAAGAAGAATATGATGAGATATTTTCTCTGGTTGCTAGATATACATCTATCAAAGACATCATATCTCTAGAAGAATCCATGGGTTGGAGTTTACATTGGATGGATGTGAAGACCTCTTTCTCAATGGAGTAATTGAGGAAGAGTAATACATAGAGAAACCTCAAGGTTTTGAGGTACACCTAAGAGAAACCCATGTATGCAGATTGAAGAAGGCCTTGTATGGACTCAAGAAAGATCCAAGAGCTTGGTGCATAGCCTCTCATTATTCAATGTAAGAAGGAGCTAGCCGCTAAATTTGATATGAAGGATCTTTGTCTCGTGCACTACTACTTGGGATTAGAAGTATGGAAAAAGCATGGTGAAGTCTTCCTAGAACAAGGGAAGTATGTTGTAAAGATTCTTTAGAGGTTTGGGATGATGAATTTAAAATCCATGACAATTCCCATGGTAATAGATTTGAGGAAGTTGAGAGATTCTGATTTTGATACAGTAGAATCGTCCCTATACTGGCAGTTGATTGGACCCTTGGTGTATTTGGTGAATACTAGGCCAGACATTTGCTTTGCTATGAACATGTTGAGCCAGTTCTAGGTGGAACCTAGATAAGAGCATTGGATAGATGCAAAGAATATCTTAAGATATATTCATGGGATGATAACTTATGGTTTGAGATACGTCTAAAATAGTGATATACAACTACATGGATTTACAGATTCAGATTGGGTAGGGATTGCAGATGACAGAAAGAGTACTTCCGGTATGTGTTTTAGTTTGGGATCTAGTATGATATAGTGGGCTAGTAGAAAACATAAGTCTATTACACTCAACACTATAGAAACAGAGTATAATTCAGCTTGTGATGCTTGTACATAAGCAGTGTGGCTCTGTAAATTGTTTACTGGACTATTTGATCAGGTGTTGGATTCAACTGTGATATATTGTGATAACTAGAGCTGTGTGAAGCTCTAAGAGAACTCGGTGTTCCATGACAGGTCGAATCACATTGAGATCAAGTAATATTTTCTCTGTGATAAATTCTAGAGGGGAGAAGTGGTTCTTCAGTATATCTCCACTGATGAGCAGACTGCAGATATTTTGACAAAGCCTTTGTCCAATATAAATTTTGCATACTTGAGGGACAATATGGGGCTTGTGGAGATTTCTCCCTTTGTTTAAAGGGAGGATATGACTTCCTCGGTTGGGAGGGAGCATTGATATGTGGCATCATGGAATGTCAGTGAGTTGCATATCTGTATCATGTTAGTATAGCTTAGATATGGTCATACATCTTAGAGATGGTCATACATCTAAGAGATAATGCTTAAATCATGTTAGATATGATCATTCAAGTACAACTCATATATGATACAGATGGTTGGAGTTGTTGATACAAAGGCTTGAGGAGCATCATTCTAGTACAACTTAGAGGTGGAGATATAGCTTAGATATGATGTATTACATCATGCTATTTATGTTCATGCTAGTACATCTTAGAGACGATGTTGGTGAGCCGCATCATGCTAGATATGGCCATGCGAGTACAACTTAGATATGACATACAACTTAGATATGATGTATTGACATCATGCTAGATATATCATGCTAGTACGACTTAGAGATGACCATACAATTTAGAGATGATGCAGAGGGCTCGTGTCATGCTATATATGATCATGCGAGCACAAATTAGATGTGGCATACAAATTAGATATGATGCATTGGAATCATGCTAGATATGTCATGCTAGTACGACTTAGATATGTTCATACAACTTAGAGATGACACAGTGAGGCACTATTCTACATCATGTGAGTACAACTTAGAGGTGGCATACAAATTAGTATGATGCATTGACATCATGCTAGATATGTCATGCTAGTATGGCTTAGAGATGATGTTGATGATACTCTAGATTACACTAATACAACTTAGATATGATGCATTCACATCTTTCTAGTATGGCTTAGAGGTGATGCAACTAATGAAATTATTGATGCAGTAAGATATAAGAGGATATTATTTGATTGATGTGGATAATGTATGTCTCTGGACAATAGCTGTATTCTACTATGGTGGATGTGTTCCACTAGTAGTGACTGTTTTTTACTGGTTAATACTTGTGTGCTACCAGGAGTGGTTGTCTACCACTGGACAATAGTTGTCTACTACTATGATAGACACAATTGTGTTCTATTGGATGACATTGTAGCAGTTGTATGCTACTACCCAATTTCTATGGAGACTACCACTAGTGTTGGAGATAATTTCCAACTAGATGGATAGTCAATGTGCTAGTGGACAAACATTCTCTAGGCAGAACATATTGTTGGTGGATAGACATTCTCCCTATGGAGGATGGTCCAAGTTGACAAACTATTGACACATCATTGATTGGTATTTTCCTAAGGTACAGATTGTGGATCGATTAGGAAAATGGTTTAGGATTGATATTCTCTTGAGGCATAATTATTGGCCCAATCAGGTTGAATAGTCCTCCCCCTAAGGACATGATGTCCCAATTAGGGTGGTTGATACGAGACTGATATTTTCTAAGGCATATGGATAGATATTTATCTCTATGGTACATATGACCCAATTAGAAAATAGTCTGAGACTGACATTCCTGTAGGAATGGTCTCTGTAGCCCATGGCATGGATTTCAACATCTAGGAGGACTTCCATTCTTCTAGGACGTAGGTCTGGATTAGAAGAATGGTCCTTGTAGCCCATTTCGGGGCTTTCAACATTAGTTGGGACAATAATTCTTCTAGGACATATGTCCGGATTAGAAGAATGGTCCCTGTATCACTCTATTGAGTGGGTGACTCTTGTGAGACACTCTGTTGAGTGTGTTGAGGTTAGCACATGACTTATTCAACATCATGCCTAATTAATCAGATGGAGTATGGCCTCGAGAGATGATGCAAATGATGATGTATGTTGATGCTAGGATACTATCATACAATACTGAAAGTGATGATGATGATCATGAATTGATATGTGCGATCATGAGATAGTCTGTGTGGATATGATGATGCTATCAACAGAATGGTCTATGTGTGCTCAATACCCTTACCATTAACACCTCCCTATCTAGGAGGGAGTGTTGATGTTATGATAACTACGAGAGGTATTAAACTCCACGTGTAACCTTTGTCTCGAATGGAATATTCTAGAAGCAAGGGAAACCCTAAACAGATGTGTGAAAACCCTAGAAGACAAGTCGACCTAGAAGAATAAATAATATTAGAATATTATCTTCCAGAAAGACAAGTCAACTCCATAGGAAAAAGATAAACATAAAAATAATTACCAGAAATTCAAGTCGGCCGAGCCAGAAAAGTCATTAGACATATTAATATAAATAGAGGATGTTTTAGCTCATTTGTACACCCAGTTAGAGCGCAAGTCTTGTGGAGAGTTGTAGTTGCAGCTGCAACTACAACTGCAAGGAGGAATAAGGGAGGAATAAGGGCATATAGTCATCTCTTGGTCTTGGTTTCTATCTAGTGCTATCAAGTGATATTCTTGGTGATATTCTTGGTGATGTACTAGCTAAGTATGGTGCAAGTTTGAGAGAGTACTTCAGATGTAGCTATTGCAATTGTGTATGGTACTTTCTTTGTGGATATGGAGACTCTCTCTTGTGCGCTACCCTTAGAGAAGGATCACTCTACTTGTCTTGAGTTGTTGTTATAGTTAGCAGCTAGGGTTTATCTGTCAGTTCTAGTATGGCTTTCCAGAATAATTATGTCAATGGTTAAAGGTGCTTGGGGGTGGCTGCGTGCCTATGGTTGGGTGACAATATTGTGATATTGTCTATGGTAAAGCAAGCACAACAATTATTTTAATAGGTTATGGGCCCAAACTATCTTCAAATGGTCTAACCACTGGAAGGTATATTGGGAAGTTCATTGTCAAGTTCGTTATAACATGAGTTCTAGTTGTAGTTGCAGTTAGGATTTGCAACAACAACAAACCCTAACCCATTTGTTCGGGAACCTATAGTAAAGCGTTTGACATATTTATTTGACATTCTCGTGCACCCTAACCTAGTGCACCTCTTGGTACCCTTAGCTAGTAAAAACAGAAGGTTTGAATTTTTGTTCAAATTCGAAGTCAAAGTTTGATTGGTCAAAGTCAAATTCAAAGGTTGACTTCTCGTCAAGTTGATTCTATGGTCAAAGTTGGAATTTCAGATTTTCTATATTTTTCTAATAATTGAACCTTATGATTCATTTTCTAACCTCTCCTTGTCAATATGGTATCTAGTTTCATATATTAGAAGACAAGTTGGATGATGCTACAAAGATTTCAAAGGTATGCACTTGTATATGTCTTTCAAGTTATAACTTCTAGCAAAGAATGACTGTGTTTGTAGGGAATGCACTAGAGACATTTTCCAAGAAATAATATTGGATTCAGTGCATTCAAAGGAACAAGCGCACCCTCCATAGCAGTGAAGGATTCAGGTTCCAGGTTTGATTAAATTGATAAGTTTCAAATTTTCACATACCAAGGTTGATAGTTGCTACATTACAAATTGTGAACACAGTCTTTGAAAGGTTCTATTACTAATAGATGTAATTAATACTTGATAGCATGTGAATACTATTGATATAGATGCTTATTGTACTTGTTTGCAAAATGAACTAACATCTCCTTTAGAGAGATAATTCTTGTTTTTCTCCCGGGCAGGTCATCTTGGTCATACTATGATGATCACCATAAAATTGTTATTCATTCTTGTTACCATAGATATTTTATTATGAAAATGCTATTATACTGGAAATACTTTTATTGTTCTTTTCTCAGGAAGATTATCTTACAAGATTTCATGGAGGCTACCATGAGGATGTATTTGTTTGTTCCAAATAACATACTATGTAAGAATGTTGTATTAGACATGGAAAAACCACATACATCTACACCAAGATAAGACTAAGAAGAGAAGACCAAATTGAGATCGTGAGATCATGCAGAGAAGTATGGTTCTCCAGATAGAACTTTAAGATAAATCAAGAATTCAAAACCATATTCCAGTTACAGAACCCTCCACCTTTGAAAAGGCAATCAAGCATAAATAATAGAAGGAAGTTGTAATGGAAGAATGTCAATCATGGAAAATGATGTATGAGAATTGTGCCTAAATGAGTTTACAAGATAAAGCATGCAGTGGATGAAAGTATCGATAAATACAAGGCAATATTTGTGGCTAGAGGTTTCTCCTAGCAGGAGGGAGAAGACTATGATGAGACATTTTCTCTAGTTTCCAGATATACATCTATCAAATCCATCGTATCTCTAGCAACATCCATGGGTTGGAGTTTACATTAGATGGATGTAAAGACCACTTTTCTAAATGGAGTAATTGAGGAAGAGGTATTGTAACACCCTGTTTCCCCCAGTTTGTAAAAATAACTATATTGGCCAAGAACTATGGCAAACTCAAAGATGTGAATGTTTGATTTGACAGACCTTTGTATAAAAGGTCGATGAATGTAAAATATGTTATAAGTATGTGTTGCATGACTGCTGGGAGGGGGAATGTGTCACATACCCACTACAACAAAAATAAATTTTTCACTCTTCCTCAAAGGATAGAATCTCCGAATTCCTATGGGGGCCTAGTGCAGGCTAGATCCTCCCTTATCCACCTCCATGTGATCATTTGTTATGACCACAGGCCAAGCCAAGAGGCTCCTTTCTCATTTCACGACTCGGTGATGCAAGAGAGTCAAGTATTTCGACTCTTCAAACCCCAAAACCCGAAATCTTACCTTCGATGAGATCGATGGATGCGAATCCCCCCCTGATCCGATGGTCCTAGCCGTATCAGGATTTCAGTAACTGAGATTTCAAAATGCAGCGACCCAAACCACTAGTCACTCCATTCCTCGAACTCCGATACGCGAGTTCTTGTACGAGATCCAACGATCCTCAATGATTTGGATCCAACGGTCCAGATCTTTTCGAAGTTTCGTGAACTGGGAGTTCACGATGTAGTGACTCCAAATATCTTGTCACTCTAGTCCCCGAATTTTGATATGGGATTTTGTGTATGAGATCAACAACCCTTGTTGATCGGGATCTGACAGTCACTATCACTCCTGAGCTTAAGGATGCTGAAAGACACTCAATCTTAATCTCACGTTAGGGTTTCATATACTGAGATTTCACAACTTGCGAAGATGAGGAGTCTTGTTCTCTGGTTTCCCGGATGCTGAAACACTAAAACTTATTCACTCTAAACTGACTCATCCACAGAGCACATCAGGGTTTCATATACTGGGATTTCGCGACTTGCAAAGATGAGGGGTCTTGCCCTCTAGTTTCTCGGGTGCCAAAACTCCGAAACTTATTCATGCTAAACCAACTCATCCATAGAGCGCATCGGGGTTTCGTATACCGAGATTTCATGACTTGGGAAGATGGGGAGTCTTGTCCTCTGGTTTCCCGGATGCCAAAACGTCGACCGACATCCACGTGTCCTGTGCCGATGGATGGTTCTGAATACTTTTGGACTTTTAGGACTTCCTCGAGTCCACTCTCCTGCCTATGCAAGGGTTAAGATCGATGATCAATAGAGCTCCGACAGATCCTTGGATCTATGGTCCTAGATCCCATCACTACTTGCGAAGGCTAAAGGGGTCGAGGTATTAACGCCTTCGTTCCTTCCTCCAATCTAATGGTCAGGACAAACCTCATACCCTCCGAAAGGATGTTGTCTATTCATCTAGCAAACAAAAAGGGTACTCTCTTTAAGTATTTGAAACTCACTATCCTTCCTGAGCTTCATCAACTATGGAGGACTTGGGACCTTTGCGCTCTTTCTCTTGACTTGACTCTTGGAAGAGTCTTCAGCACAACTATTGCACTCCTTCATCAAGGGGTTCTAGAGTTCTATTTTATCATAGAGAGACTATGCATACCTGCTCTACCTCTCATGAGCTTCACAAACTCTATCCTCCGAGGGACTCAGAATGAATAGGTGAGTAAACCGTAGTACATGCAACTACGCCTAAGGTCAACGAGCTCACAGTTCGTGGCTCTAGCTTAAGACACTACAAAACTCAAGAGTTTATGAGAACAACTCATGTCTGAACCATATAATTCCTTACTTGCCTAATTATACAATCATGCAGAAAGGGAAGGGATACAGTATATCCATTAAGCATTCATTCACATTCCTGAAGGCATATGCAGTATAACCAATTTATACATAGTTACGGCTAAGTTACATAGGGTAAGAAATCTCTTATCTATTACAGGTTGCTGCCAACCAACTGACTGTCGGTGTTCGTCCTTCCACCTGACCATAGGCATAGAGACATTCATTCTTATCACTCTGGCCACCCCCATGCCAATCCATGATACCTCCAAGGAATTCTCACACATCTCGAGGGTTCTTCCTCCATTCCCGCTTTTGTTTGGGTCCTGTTCTCTGTAACTCAGAGTTTTCTCTCTCGGTTATGGCCTCGATGAGGTTTCTTAGATGCTCCTCATAATCAAGCTCATGGCCTTCCATTCATGACTCGCTGCAAAGCTCCGCACATCTCCCTTGCGAGCTTATGATCCTTTTTTTTTCTGGTGTCTCCTCTCCCCTGTGTGTCCCTCTTACCTTGGAAGGTTTTTCCGACCTATCCTATTCCTTCTGTCAGAAGTAAGTTCAGGTTTGTAGGTCCCTGCAGTACTTCAGGCTGACAACCCATGTTTCCATTCATGGGGGTGGTTGATAATTCAACCACCGATCCTTTCTTCATTAATTGATTTCTCTCCTTGGGATCTGAAGGAGGTTGTCATCCTCATCAAGGGAAATTTTGGGGTTATTTGTCATAATGAACCCTCTCTTATTGTTTTCACATTCTT
>ML792496.1:6163-77329 GCA_009831015.1 Picea engelmannii | reverse complement strand
AAGCAAACATTCATGAGCATATCAACATCAATACACAAAGAACAACACAAACCATGAATTTGAATCAAAGATCTTCTATTAATCCAAATATCTGTACATGGGTGTTCTTACACAGCTCTCTGCATGCTCTTGCTCTTCCTCTGATAATGTTATAATACATAATGAGGGTGTCTATATCCCGTTTCCCTCTTCCGCTCTACAATTGTCTATTCTAGAATTTAATTTGTATCTACCTGCATTAACTACTTTAAATGTTGTCTATCTACTAAGGACGAGAGCAATCCGCTCAAGGTCCATTAAAATATAAAAGCGCACATTTTCTTAATGGCTCATTTAAGAACGCACAACAACTTTAAGGTTATTTCAAAAATTGTGCTGGCTTGTCCAGCTGTCCTCCGCTTCCATGCTGGCTCACTTGATGTGTTGGCGATGCTCCTGCATCATTCTGGGGTTCTATTTGATCACAGAGAGGTTGTTCATACCTGCTCTAGCTCTCATGATATTAACAAACTCCATCCTCCAAGGGACTTAGAATGACTGGTGAGTAAACCGTTGTACATGCAACTATGCCTAAGGTCAATGAGATCACAATTCATGGCTCTAGCTTAAGACACTACAAAACTCAAGAGTTTATGAGAACAAGTCATGTCTGAACTGTATAATTCCTTACTTTCCTAATTATACAATCACGCAAAAAGAGAAGGGATACAGTATATCCATTAATCATTCATTCACATTCCTGAAGGCATACGCAGTATAACCAATTCATACACAATTACGGATAAATTACACAGGGTAGGAAATCACTTATCTATTATAGGTTGCCGCCAACCAACTTACTGTGGGTGTTCATCCTTCCACCCAACCATAGGCACAGAGGCATTCATTCTTATCACTCTGGCTACCCCCGTGCCAAGCCATGATACCTCTAGGGAATTCTCACACTTCTCGAGGATTCTTCCTTCATTCCCGCTTCTGTTTGGGTCCTGTTCTCTGTAACTCAGAGCTTTCTCTCTCGGTTATGGCCTCGGTGAGGTTTCTCAGATGCTCCTCAACATCAATCTCATGGCCTTCCATTCGTGACTCGCTGGAGAGCTCCGTGCATTTCCCTTGCGAGCTTACTCTTGTTTTTTTTCTGGTGCCTCCTCTCCCCTGTGTGTCCCTCTTACCTTGGAAGGTTTTACTGACCTATCCTGTTCCTTCTGTCAGAAGGAAGTTCAGGTCTATAGGTCCCTGCGGTACTTCAGCCTGACAGCCCATGTTTCCATTCATGGGTGTGGTTGATAATTCAACCACCGGTCCTTTCTTCATTAACTGATTTCTCTCCTTGGGATCCGAAGGAGGTTGTCATCCTCATCAAGGGAAATTTTGGGGTTATTTGTCATAATGAACCCTCTCTTATAGTTTTCACATTCTTCCTCTAGTGATATCATGGCCAGTAGTATCAAGGCTTCACCCCCACAATCAGTTATCTGGAAACTAAGTCAATAATACATTTACATTGTCCTCATGCCTTAGCATGGTAATTCCTATTTTATGATTAATTACAAATTGGGGGAAACAGGGTGTTATAGAATGTGATAAAAGAGACCATGATGGATAATGAGAGGTGGTGGAAGGGACTTGGAATGGTTTCATTAACTTCCACTGAACCAATATTGTACTGTTTTTTACTTTCTCAAAGACCAAAGAAACTCTCTGACCCTGGAATGAATTACCCGCCAAGATGGTAGGTGGGGAGGCTCCTCAAGAGTTAATGAGGGGATGGAGGTGAATCACCCATCCGTAGAAGCTCTCAGATTTGACCATGGATAGGGGAATTCATGCCACACACAATCTTGCAGAAAAAGGAAAGAAAGGAAGTGTGGGGGAACAGAGGAGAGAACACACGCGACAGGGATCATGGAAGAAAAACCAGAGGAACTCTGAAAATATAGGAAGTTTTGGACAGAGGAGAAGGAGAGTAACCTTCATCCTTGACTTCCATTGAGCTGGAAGTAGGAGACTGAATCTTAAAGCATCGTGGTCTATCTCGGGGGTGTCTAGTGGTAAATCCATCTGGAGTCACTGATCCTATGATTAGATGAAAATGAGCACCCCTCTCAACAATCGCATCACACCTGGTGTTTTTGATAAGTGTTTATGTATTTTATTTTGAATTGAATATCCTGGATGCATTCTCATGTTTATACGCTCATAAATGGTTTCTGTATTGAAGTGATTTCCTTGTGTTTCAATTGGAAATAATGGATGCATTCTTATACTTATATGACCATAATCGGTTTATGTATAGAATGAATAAGTTCAGAATACGAGTCCATTCCCTTGAGATTTGTCCCATCTACTTGACTCACACTATGTCCTGGTTTGATTTCCCAAAGGCACCTCCTCCCGGGAAGTTTCCTCGCATTCCAGAGTTGGAGTGAGTTCCTTGAAAAGACTACCGTTATAGTAAACCCATGAGTTTACTTTACCCTTGTCACAGAGTTCATAGCTTGGAGAATTAGGAAGGATTTTCAGTCAGGTCATCAAGCCAAGGGATAATTACCCAAGAACCCTCTGAAGGATCATGTGATTTGAGTCTGGAAACCTTGTACAAGAAAGAGTAGTTCTCTCAGGTTTCGAAGTCGTGGGAGTTCAAAGCCCCAAGAGGTTGAATCTTGTGATTCAAGTTCAAAAAGGATAGCGAGTCCCATTTATCGAAAGAGAATACCCCATCGTTTGGTAGACGAATGGTCAGAATCCTTTCGAAAATACCCCAGATCGGTCAAGACCGATGGATCTAGAGGAGGAGTGCAACCATTAACACCTCGACCCCTTTAGCCTTCGTAAGTAGCAATGGGATCCAGGACCATAGATCCAAGGATCTGTCAGAGCTCTATTGACCTTCGATCTTAACCTTTGCATAGGCAGGAGAGTGGACTCGACAAATGTCCTAAAAGTCCCGAAGTATTCAGAACCATCCATCGGCACAGGACACGTGGTAGTCAGGTAGCATTTTGCTGACTCATGACTTGGAGTGGTCAAAGGGAAAGACCCTCATTTTCACTAGTCGTGAAATCCCGGTATGCAAAACCCTTTATAAGTTTAACATGAATAGTTTTCAGCATTTCGACACCCAAGAAATAAAAGGGCAAGATCCCTCCTTTTCGCAAGTCGTGAAATCCCAGTACACGAAACCCCGACACGCTCTTTGGATGAGACCTAGGTCATAGGACAGGGTCATGTGGTAGGAAGGAGGAGTCCTAAAAGGATTTGAACCATTCATTTGTAGAGAACGTGTGGTGAATATCTAAAGTCATTGGGGTTTTGGACATCAGAGGAATAAGAGTGAAGACTCCGCCAAAAAATTCCGAAAGGTAGAATGTCCAGATTTAAACTAGGCCATTGATCAAGTCGACGATCTGGACCATAGATCCAGATGATGCTGGGATTTTGGGTTTCGGGGTTTCGGGACTCAAGAGGTAGAGTTGCATGGTCAACACAACTCCTGGAATCACAAAGAGAGAAACACCAACAGGTGGGTCCCATGTATCAGTTAGAGGATACGTGCGGTGGAAATCAAAGGAGTGGTCAGAGTTCTAAAAACAATTCAAGTTCTGAGGATTCGAAAGGGAAAGGAGGAATGCTTGCATCGCGATTCCCCGAATCACGAAACCCCAAAGCATTTAGAGGAATAGCACCAGGTCATAGGACCAGTCATATGAAATGAGACTCAAGGGATGAGCTAAGGATCTATTAGACCCTTTTGGGTTTCAGCATTTCGAAAGACAGAGAACAGGGGAACGCTTGCATCGCGATTCCCTGAATCGCGAAATCCGGAAGAACCTCCTTTTTTTTGGTAAGGCCTGTGGTCATAGCCAATGATCACATGGAGGAGGATAAGGGAAGGGATGGTCTGCGCTATGCCCCATAGAAATTTAGGGATTCTATCCCTCAAAGAAAAGAAAAATAAAAATAAAATCTTAGTTGTCGTAGTGGGTGTGTGACAAATTGGTATCAGAGCATGGTTACAACACTTGGCTTGCTTGGGCTCATGAACCATTTGCACAGAAAATCCATTTGAAGTACTCTTAAAAGGAGTAACCCTCTATCTTAACCCCCTTTATCAAAAGCCAAAGTTAAGAATGAAAATTCCTATTGTGTGTATGCATTTGAAAAATATGAGTTATGCGCTGATTGTGAATGAATATAATGTTGACTAACAACAAGTGTTTTTCTTTTTGCCCAACAAGCAGACGATCAACCACGGGAAACTACAGACGCATAAAATGGTGATGCACCACGAATTGGGGGATGGCTCCCACAATAGAGATGAAGAGTCTAACGAAAGGAGAGCGGTAGAGACCCCTCCATATCTAGCTGAGACTGTGAGAAGCCTCATGGTCGAAGTACAAAGCTGCAAGGCTGACAACGAGAGGTTGATAAAAGAGCAAGAGAAGCAAACAAAAATTAATGCAGTCTTGTTGTAGAGTTTATCCGACATACAAAGACAATTGTAGCATGGACCTGACACCATTCACGCGGATCGACGACAGACAAAGAAAAGTCGAAGTCCACCTGAGATGCAGAAACGTGGCATTTTAAGTGGCCACACCAGGAAGAGCATCTCGAGAAAGGTCCACCCCAGAGATAAGGGACAAGCATTGGACGATTCCTCTGGAGAGGAAACTAGCGACTCGAAGGGATCTTCTAGTTCTTATTCCCAAATAAAATGGAAGAAGCGAAAGCATTCCAAAAGCCATAATATCGAAGAATTCAAGAAGGCCAAACCACCCTCTTTTGATGGTGAAATAAATAAGGGGGAGGAAGCAAAGGCCTAGCTGCTTGGACTAAAAAAGTATTTCAGAGTCCATGACTTCTCAGAAAACTTGAAGGCCCGAGTAGCCACTTTCAACCTGAATGGGAAGGCTTCCATTTGGTGGGAAGACCTTAAGAACGTAAAAGGGATTCACGAAGAGGACCTATCTTTGGAATGATTTGAGAAATACTTTAGGAAGAAGTATCTGTCAGAAAAGTATTTCGACGAAAAGACTAAACAATTCTATGAACTCAAGCTGGGGAAACTACCATAGAGGAATATGTCAGCAGATTCCTCGAGTTGCTGAGGTACATACCTTATATAAAAGAAGAAAAGGAAAAGGTGCAATGATTCATAAGTGGACTACCTAAGGACTATCAGAACAGGATTGAGTTTGACAAGCCAAAGACCATAGAAGACACTATCTGAAAGGCAAGATATTGTTATGAATAGCTTGGGCATCGAAAAGAACCTCGCAAAGGATGGAAGAAGAAGAATAGTTCGGGATTCTAGAAAAAGGGGTTTAAATCCCCAAGATTTATAAACTATAAAAATAACTCAAGGATAAGCTTCCCAACCTGAAGTGTACACCAGTAGAATTTCCCCTCCCAGGGTAGAAATAAACCTTCTGGATCTACCCCAGGAAAGATTGATAACCCAAAGAGAGAACCTTGAAATGTTGGGGTTGTGAAGAAGAACATCTACTGAGGGATTTCCCGCACCGAAAACAGAACAGTCGAAGAATTTACAACGTTCAAGAAGCTACCACCATCAATGATGTGGCCAGGAGCATGCCGCAAATTTATGTAGCCTTTGATAATAAACAAGATGACCACCAAGCTTCAATGGTGGAGTTGGAAGGTATGATCACCAACCTTCTAGTGTCTATTCTAATTGACCCTGGTTCAAATTTGAGTTATATAGCCCCTAAGGATGTTGATAAGTGTAAATTACAACCACATAAACACACCAAGCCATGGTCGGTACAGTTAGCCATTGGCACCAAAATAAAGGTAGCAGAGGTCATACCAGCTTGCCAATTCACTATGGGTGAATTCCCCACCCAAGCAACCCTTAACATATTACCCCTAGGATCGTATGACCTATTGATTGGTATGGACTAGCTAGCCACATATAAAGCCAGACTAGACTGTTACCATAAAATGTTAGAATGTGTAAGTGAAGAAGGAAGAAGGATAACACAAGAACCCTCTGAAGGATCATGTGATCTGAGTCTGGAAACCTTGTACAAGAAAGAGTAGTTCTCTTAGGTTTCGAAGTCGTGGGAGTTCGAAGCCCTGAGAGGTTGAATCTTGTGATTCAAGCTCAGAAAGGATAGCAAGTCCCATTTATTGAAAGAGAATACCCCATCGTTTGGTAGAAGAATGGTTAGAATCCTTTCGGAAATACCCTAGATTGGTCAAGACCGACGGATCTAGAGGAGGAGTGCAGGCGTTAACACCTCGACCCCTTCAACCTTTGTAAGTAGCGATTGAATCTAGGACCATAGATCCAAGGATCTGTCAAAGCTCTATTGATCGTCGACCTTAACCTTTTCATAGGTAGGAGAGTGGACTTGACAAATGTGTTGAAAGTCCCTAAGTATTAAGAACTGTCCATCGACACAGGACACATGGCATTCAGGTAGCATTTTACTGACTAGAGACTTGGAGTGGTCAAAGGGAAAGACCCCTTGTTTTTGCCAGTCACAAAATACCAGTATATGAAACCCCAAATCAGTTTAACATGAATAGGTTTCGGCGTTTCGGCACCCGGGAAATCAAAGGGAAAGACCCCTCATTTTTGCAAGTCGCGAAATATCAGTACACGAAACCCCGACGTGCTCTATGGATGAGCCCTAGGTCAGAGGATAGGGTCATGTGGTAGGAAGGAGAAGTCCTGAAAGGATTTGGACCATCCATTTGTAGAGAACATGTAGAAAATATCTAAAGCCACTGAGGCTCTAGACATTAGAGGAATAGGAGTGAAGACCCCGCCAGAAAATCCTGAAAGGTAGAATGTTGGGATTTAAACCAGGCCGTTGATCAAGTCAATGATCTGGACCATAGATCTGGATGATACTGGGATTTCGGGTTTCAGGGTTTCGGTACTCAAGAGGTAGAGTTGCATGGTCAACACAACTCCCAAAATCACGAAGAGAGAAACGCTGATAGGTGGGTCCCAAGTATCAGTCAGAGGATACGTGCGGTGGAATTCAAAGGAGTGGTCAGAGTTCCAGAAACCTTTCGAGTTCCTGGGATTTGAAAGGGAATGGAGGAACGCTTGCATTGCGATTCCCTGAATCATGAAACTGTAAAGAATTTAGAGGAATAGCACCAGGTCATAGGACCGGTCATATGAAAAGAGACTCAAGGGAGGAGCTAAGGATTTGTTAGACCCTTTCGAGTTTCGGTATTTCGAAAGACAGAGAACAGGGGAACGCTTGCATCGCAATTCCCCGAATCGCGAAAGCCAGAAGCACCTCTTTTTTTTTGGTAAGGCCTGTGGTCATAGCCAATGATCACATGGAGGAGGATAAGGGAAGGGATGTTCTATGCTAGGCCCCATAGAAATTCAGGGATTCTATCCCTTGAAGAAAAGAAAAAAAAAAGAAAATCTTAGTTGTCGTAGTGGGTGTGTGATAGGTATACATAGAGAAACATCAAGGTTTTGAGGTACACCCAAGAGAAACCCATGTATGCATATTGAGGAAGGCCTTGTATGGATTGAAGCAAGCTCAAAGAGAAAGATCTTGGTGCAGAGCCTCTCATTATTCAATGTAATAAGGAGCTAGCAACTAAATTTGATATGAAGGATATTGGTCTCATGCACTACTACTTGGGATTAGAAGTATGTCAGAAGCATGGTGAAGTCTTCCTAGACAAGGGAAGTATGTTGTAAAGATCCTTCAGAAGTTTGGGATGATGGATTTCAAATCCATGGCAACTCCCATGGTAACAGATTTGAGGAAGTTGAGAGGTTCTGATTCTAATCCAGTAGAATCGTCCTGTATTGATAGTTGATTGGATCCTTGATGTATTTGGTGAATACTAGGCCAGATATTTGCTTTGTTGTAAACAAGTTGAGCTAGTTCCAGGTGGAACCTAGACAAGAGCATTGGATAGCTGCAAAGAATATATTAAGATATCTTCATGGGATGATAACTTATGGTTTGAGATACATCTCAAATAGTGATATACAACTGCATGGATTTACTAATTCAGATTGGGAAGGGAGTGAAAATGACATAAATAGTACTTTTGGTATGTGTTTCGGTTTGGGATGTACTATGATATCCTGGGCTTGTAGAAAACAAAATTCTGTTTCACTCAGCACTGTAGAAGAATAGTATATTGCCTCTTGTGATGCTTGTACAGAAGTCGTGTGGCTTTGTAAGTTATTTTCTGAACTGTTTGATTAGGTGTTGGATTCGACCATGATGTATTGTGATAACCAGAGCTGTGTGAAGCTCTCAGATAACCCAATGTTCCATGATAGGTCAAAGAACATTGAGATCAAGTACTATTTTCTCTGTGATAAAGTCCATAGGGGAGAAGTGGTTCTTCAATATATCTCCACTGATGAGAAGACTTCATATATTTTGATGAATCCTTTGTCCAAGATAAAGTTTTCATACTTAAGGGACAAGATGGGGCTCATGGATATTTCTCCCTTGGTTGAAAGGGAGGAGATGACTTCCTTGGTTGGGAGGGAGCACTGATATGTTGCATCATGGACTCTCAGTGAGATGCGAATCTGAATCATGCTAGTACAACTTAGAGATGATGCTTGCATCATGCTAGATATGATCATGCTAGTACAACAAAGATATGATACAGATGGTTGGAATTGTTGATATAGTGGACTGAGGAGAATCGTGCTAGTACACCTTAGAGGTGGACATATAGATTAGATATGATGTATTTACATCATGCTAGTTATGTTCATGCTAGTACAAATTAGAGACAATGCTAGTGAACCACATCATGCTAGATGTGGCAATGCGAGTACAACTTAGATATGATGTATTGACATCATGATACTTATGTAATGCTAGTATGGCTTAGAGATGACCATACAACTTAGAGATGATGAAGAGGGTTTGTGTCATGCTAGATATGATCATGTGAGTACAACTTAGATGTGGCATACAACTTAGATATGATGCATTGGCATCATGTTAGATATGTCATGCTAGTATGGCTTAGAGATGATCATACAACTTAGAGATGACATAGTGAGGCACTGATCTACATCATGAGAGTACAACTTAGAGGTGGCATACAACTTAGATATGATGCATTGGCATCATGCTATATATGTCATGCTAGTATGAATTAGAGATGATGTAGATGATACTCTAGATTATGCCAATACAACTTAGATACGATGCATTCACATCATGTTAGTAAGGCTTAGAGGTCATGCAACTGATGACATTGTTGATGCGGGAAGATATAAGAGGATACAATTTAATTACTGTGGAGACTGTATGTCTCTGGACAATAGTTGTATGCTATTGTGGTGGATGTGTTCCATTGGTAGTGACTGTGTGTCACTGGTTAGTAGTTGTGTGCTACTAGGAGTGGTTGTGTACCACTGGACAATAGTTGTGTACTACTATGATAGACACAATTGTGTTCTATTGGATGGAATTGTAGCAGTTGTATGCTACTATCTGATTTCCATGGAGACTACCACTAGTGTTGGAGATAATTTCCATCTAGATGGATAGTCAGTGTACTGGTGGATAGACATTCTCTAGGAAGAACAAATTGTTGGTGGATAGACATTCTCCCTGTGGAGAATGGTCTAGGTTGACAGATTGTTGACGTATCATGGATCGATATTTTCCTAAGGCACATATTGTGGCTCGATTAGGAAAATGCTTCAGGACTGATATTCTCCTGAGGCACAATGATTGGCCCGATCAGGTTGAATAGTATACCCCCTAAGGACACAACATCTCGATTATGGTGGTTGATACGTTACTTATATTTTCTAAGATATATGGGTAGAGATTGATCTCCATGGTACATATGACCTGATTAGAAAATAGTCTGAGATTGACATTCCTATAGGAATAGTCTTTGTATACCATGGCATGGCTTTCGACATCTAGGAGGAAAGAAATTCTTCTAGGATGTAGGTCCAGATTAGAAGAGTGGTCCTTGTATCTCATTGTGGGGCTTTCGTCATTTGTTGGGACAACAATTCTTATAGGATATATGTCCAAATTAGAAGAATGGTCCCTGCATTACTCTATTGAGAGGGTGAATCATGTGAGACACTCTGTTGAGTGCAATGATTTCAACACATGACTTATTCAACATCATGCCCAATTACTCAGATGGAGTATGGCCTTGAAAGATGATGTAGACAATGATGTATGTTGATGCTAGGATACTATCACATGATACTGATAGTGATGATAATGCTTGTGAATTGATATGTGTGATCATGAGATACCCTATGTGGCTATGATGATGCTATTGGTAGAATGGTTTGTGTGTTGAAGTTATGGTATCTACGTGAGGTATTAACCTCCACATGTAATCTTTGACTAGAATGGAATATTCCAGAATCAAGGGAAACCCTAAAGAGATGTGTGAAAACCCTAGAATAAAAGTTGATCTAGAAGAATAAATAATATTAGAATATTATCTTCCAAAAAGACAAGTTGGCTCCACAGGTGATCCAGGAGGATCATCATGTCCAAAAAATGCTCAAAAATAAAATTTCTCGGAATCAGACGAAACCAATTCCATTGCATCTGTCTCATCACAATGATTCTGGCCATATATTTAATTCCTCAAATGGACACCATATGCGAAATTTATCACACTCTGATCACATTTCCAAATAGGTAAAAAGTCAATAGTCAACATGCAAAAATTCAATGCTGACATCAACATGACATCAAGTTGATGTGGCATCATCTGGAGGTGACACATGGCAGTTGACCATACAGTGACATGGTAGAGGATTGGCATGCTGACTGGGCAGGCATGGTCCAATCAGTGCTTGACAAGTGTCACCTGGTGGGCAAGTTAAACAGTGCCATGTGGCACCCCATAATTTGTTTGCTATTGTAAAAACGTTGTGGACTTCCCCGGAGTCGACCCCGTGATCTCTAGGTGTGTGGGAAGCATTTTTGGGCAGGCTAGGCTACCAGCCCACCTTCGGTGGGAATTAACAAGTATATGTGCTTTATTATATTTAAAGTGCAAGTGTGGTTTGGGCAGAGGCGGAAAGGGCTGGGGTCTAGCCCCATCTCATGGTCATGTTACAACCATACACCCACGAAATAGCACCGACATACTCTCCAACGATAAGGGTTGGGCATGGGGCCACCAGATAGGACACCTACTACACCACGAGACCACAGGAATAACCAACATATGGCCGATCGACGGAGGGATTATCTCGTCCGATCGAGCCCTAGGTCCTATGAATGCACCAAAGAACTAAGAGCTAGTGAAGGAGGGGTCAACACACAACACCCTTGTGGACTGGTGCTTGGCCATATGGATCTATATGACCTAGAAAAAGGGAGTGCACCCAGCCTTTAGGGGCTAAATTTGTTTTTTTGTAACATAGTGGATATTTTGCTATAGTTTTGGCCCAGATTGGGCATTTTTTGAGATTTCTTGGCCATTTGGAGGGGGATTTGATCCCAAAAAGAGGCCAGATCTTTGTGGGTAATTGGGATTCCATAACTAAGCCTAACAAATATATAAACCGGTCCCCTTGAGCTTTTGAGGATAATTTTAATGCAGGGAATGTGAAGAGAAACTTGATCTAATGACCCATTTCTCATGTTTTGAGGGGCATTGAGTCATGTTTTGAGAGAATATAGTTGAGGCATGTGTGCATATGCACAAGGAGGTATTATACAATAGATTAAAAGATTGTTAGTAACAACAAAGAGCCATTGTAAAGATAACTTGAGCATTAAAGATCGATAATGTTGTCCTCCACTTGAAAGCAGACTGAGAGATGTAGCCACACATTGGTGAACTCCGTTAACAAGTTGTTTGTGTTTATTTCTATTTCTTATTTCTATTATATTCTCTTATTTCAAGCATGGTTTATGATGGCTGAACTCTTTAATCATTCCTGAGCATCAGGTTAATGTCAATTTGTTATTAATACCTTTCATTTTTGGATCAAGTATTTTGGTATCAGAGATTTGGTTGTATCGGAAGGTTTAACAAGTGCAGGATTGGATGCTCACAAGATCGAAATATCAGGGAGGAGAAGGATCATTGGCTGAATTCATTTATGAGATAGAACGAGTGTTGAGGAAGAAAATAATGGCAACCAAAGAAGAAACTTCTCCACTAACTAGAAAGTTCGAAGAAACATTTTTCTCCATGTCAGAAATGGTCAAAGTGTTATATGATGATTTCTTGGAGAGAAATAAGCCTGTTCTAGGAGAACCTTTTATGAAGGGGAAAAGTGAAGGGAAAGGAGAATCTTCAAAGCCTCCTCCTTCACCACCTTCACCACCTTCTTCTCCTTCTTCTTCAAGTTCTTCTTCAAATGCTAGTTCTGATTCTACTACACATACTATACAAAAGAAAACACATCAGCATATGTCTAACATGCGTTTGTTAAAACTTGATGTTAAGTTTGAGTTTCCTTTGTATGATGGGGAACTAAATGCAGAAAAGTTAGATAATTGGATAAGACAAATTGAAGTGTATTGTAGGATACAAAAAATCATAGATGAGGAGACTATGATCCAGCTTGCGAGTCTCAATATGGGAGGAATTGCCCTTGTGTGGTGGGAAAGCAGGACAAAACAAGATCTTAAAAAGTTCGGTAAGACTCTCTCTTCATGGCTTGATTTTACATCTGCATTACAAAAGCAATTTTATCCTCTAGCTTATATGCAATAAGATATTATGTCATGGCAGAACTTTAGGCAGTTAAAGGGACAAATTGTTCAAAGTTATACATAGGAGTTTTGAAAAAGAGATTTATTGTTGGGAATACCATTGGATACTCAAGAGACATTTCTTGAGTACATAGGTGGTTTTCATATCTATTTACGACATACCTTTCTTATGTTTAATCCAACTAGTTTAGATGAGGTGTGTGTGTAAGCGACTCACCTTGAATCTAGAGGCAAGAATGTAAATGTTGATTTTGTAAAACCATTTAAACCTACTGAAGGAAAATTCAAAGGAAAGGGTAAAGAGAAGTTCAAAGGGAAGAAAACTAATATAGTGAAGAAGGAAAAATCTACATGCACTCATTGTAAGAAAGAAGGCCATAGTGGGGATCGTTGTTGGATCCTTCACCTAGAATTGAAACCAATGAAGTTCGAAAATAAAGGGAAGCCAAAAACTATTGCAACAACTCAAACAGACTTGCGGTCCGATTCAGGAGATGAAACCAAGGTCACATTCATAGGAATCAAAGTTAAAAATTATGAAGCTAGTACAAATTATTCAATTTAGTCTTTAAAAGTTGATAATGAAGCTGATGAGATCAAACAAACATAACTTTTTCACATAAGAGTAATTTCCAAACATACAAAATTGATATTCTATTTGACAGTGGCTCACAAGTAAACTTAATATCAGAGACAATTTTTAAAAAGTTGGGATTAATTACTAAACCTCATAAGAAACCATATCCTTTAGGATGTATTCATAATGATAATCAATTGCAAGTGAATAGGCAATGTGTCCTAAAGTTTTCTATGAATTCACAATTTATAGATGAGGTTGAGTTAGATGTGGTTCCACTAAATATATGTGGTATTGTACTTGGGAGTCCATATATGTATGATAGAAAGACAATATTCTATCGTGAAGACAATAAGTATCAATTAACTAAAGATGGAAAATAATATGTTGTAAGGTATCATCAGAAGAAATTGAATCTATCACTAATCAACTCAGGGAAAATGAAGAGAATTGTAAATGTTAGTAAAATATATTTACTAATGGTTGTAAAAGCAAAGGAAACTGTCAGAATTGATACTTTCAAAGATTGTGATACAAAGTTGAAAGATGACTTAGTTAGAATTGTTTCTGACTATGATGATATATTTCAAGTCCCGAAAGGATTACCTCCAAAACGACAAGTTGAACATGAGATACAGTTGCAGTAGGATGTTCCTCTTCCTAACATTGGAATGTACATGTTATTAGTTTTGGAAAATGTAGAGATAAAGAAACAGGTACAAGCATTGATTGAACAAGGGGTCATCAGACCAAGTGCTTCTCCATGTGGGTTACCTATCATCCTGGTGCCAAATAAATATGGCACATGGCGCATGTGCGTGGACTTCCGAGCCTTGAACAAGATCACGGTAAAAAATCGTTACCCTCTTCCTTGCATTGATGATTTATTAGATCAATTGAAACATAAGATTTATTTTACTAAGTTAGACTTAAGAAGTGGTTATCATCAAATCAGAGTTGTTGAACAGGATATATGGAAAATTACTTTTAAAATGAAAAAAATGATTATTTGAATGGTTAGTGATGCCATTTGGCCTTACTAATGCACCTACTACTTTTATGCGGGTTATGAACGATGTATTCATGCCATTCATTGATTATTTTTAAATAGTCTACTTAGATGATATTCTTATTTTCAGTAGGACCAGGGAAGAGCATGTCCAACATGTTAGGCATATACTTTTAGTGTTGCAGAGAGAGAAACTTTTTGTAAGGTTGTCAAAATGTGAATTTGGAAAAACATCTTTTGTATATTTGGGTTACATTGTAGGGGGTGGAGAACTCAAGAATGATACCTCTAAAGTTGAGGTCATTGTAAATTGGCCAAAGCCTACAAATGTAATTGAAGTAAGAAGCTTCATGGGGGAAATGCAATATTGGAGGAAGTTTATTGCAAACTTCTCTTTAATTGCAGATCCTTTACAATCTTTGACAAGTTTGAAAAGGGGATTCTAGTGGGGAGGAAGCCAACAAAAGGATTTTGACACTTTGAAAGTGAATATTATTACAGTTCTTGTTCTGGCATTGTCAGATCTCCAATAGCATTTTGAAATTGAAACCGATGCAAGTGACTATGCCATGGGGGAAGTGATGATGAAACACAAAAATCCCATATTCTATCATTCTAAGACCTTCACTACAACAGTAATTAACTATCCAGCCTATGATAAAGTATTTTATGCTTTAGTACAAAGTGTTAAAAAATGGAAACATTACTTAATGGGAAAAGAAACAATAATACATACTGGTCACCAACCATTACAGTATCTACAATCACAAACTAAGCTACAACAATCAAGGCATTTTCGATGGATGGGATTTTTACAACAATTTCATTTGGTCATCAGATATAAGAAGGGCATTCATAATAAAGTTGTTGATATGTTATCAACACCTCCTAGTACAATTGCTACAATCCTTAAGCACAATTTAATTACTCATGATAGTCACATTGAACAATATGATGAGGACAAAGATTTTAAGGAAGTATATGCAACTTTAAGTCATGGTAAAAGGGAAGAAGAATTGAATTATCATATTAAAGACAAACTTTTGTATCATTTGGGGAAGTTATGTATTCTAGAAAGTGAAAGAGTCCATGCAATCAGGGATGCACATACTTCTCTTATAGTAGGACATTTTGGTGTAGACAAAACAATTTCTTAGTTACAAAGGTTTTGTTATTGGCCTCGAATGCAAGAAAATGTGTCTAAGTTGTAAAAGGATGTACTATGTGTGCAATAAGAAAACCAAGTAACATAAAGCTAGGATTGTACAGTCCACTTCCTATTCCTTCTAGACCATGGGAAAGTGTATCAATGGATTTTGTGGGGTGATTGCCTATGTCTAGAAAAGGTCATGATTACTTGTATGTAGTTGTGGACAGGTTAAACAAGATGTGTGTTCTAATTCCTTGTAAAAATCAAGTCACAGCTAAACAAACAACACAAATGTTCTTTGAAAATGTATGGGTTCATTTTGGGTTACCTACTTCTATTGTATCTGATCGAGACTCCAGGTTTGTGGGGAAATTTTGGTCAATATTGTGGGAACTTATGGACACCAGACTAAAGAAGAGAACAAAATTTCATCCACAGACGAATGGGAAGACATAGGTGGTGAACAGAACAATAGTGCATCTACTTCGGGCATATTGCAACAAACATCCTAAGCTTTGGGATGAACATTTGTGTTATGTGCAACATGTGTATAATCGAGCCAAGCATTATTCTACTCATAGATATCCATTTGAAACATGTTTGGGATACTTTTCAAAATCTCCTTTGGATTTTGTCTTTCGGAAAGACATTGCAACAAAGATACACAATGATGTGGACATGGCTACAAATTTCATTGAACGGATCCAGTTGGTTCATCATGTAGTACAAGAATAGTTGGAGAAAATCCAAGCCAAGTACAAGGAGAGACATGACATGCATCAAGTTGATCATCAATTCAAATTGGGAGAGAAAGTATGTTTATACATCAACAGGGAAAAATTGTAAGGAGAAGGTAAAAATCTAAAACCAATTCATTATGGTCCTTTCAAAATTTTAGACAAGATTGGTACTAATGCTTTCCAGTTAGAATTGCCTCCATATATGCAAATTTATTTAGTTTTAAATGTGGAAAACTTGCGATTGTATGAGACTCCTATGATCAAGGATCAAGGAGAGAATGTTCAAATTCCTTCCATAGAATATTTTTCTCCTGAGTATATGAATGAGTTGCAGGAAGACACCATTTTGGACAAAAGAGTCTGTACTTCTCACAGGGGCAATGTGGAGTATCTTCAAGTGGGATTGAAGGGAACAAATCCAAGTCAGGCCAAGTGGATGGAGACCGCAAAAGTGAGGGAACAATATCTTCACTTATTTACCAATTGATACCAGAATTTTAGTGGTCCAAAAGCTTCCAAGTGGGGAGGATTGATCCAAGAGGATCATCAGGTCCATAAAATGCTCAAAAATAAAAGTTCTCGGAATCAAACAAAACCAACTCCATTGCATCCATATTGTCACACTTATTTCAGCCATACACTTACTTCCTCAAATAGACACCGTATGCGAAAGTTATCACACTCTGATCATATTTCCAAACATGCAAAAAGTCAACAGTCAACATGTAAAAAGTCAAAGCTGACATCATGCTGATGTGGCATTATTTGGAGCTGACACGTGGAAGCTAACTGTACAGTGAAGGGACATAGGATTGTCATGCTGACTGGGCATGTGTGGAAAATGTGGTCCAATCAGTGCTTGACAAGTGTCACCTGTTGAGCGAGTTAAACAGTGCCACATGGCCCAGTCATGGGCTACCACGTGGAACCCCATATTTTTTTTGATGTTGTAAAAAAGTTGTGGAATTCCCATGAGTCAACCCCGTGACCTACGGGTGTGTGGGAATTGTTTTTGGGAAGGCCGGGCTACCAACCCGCCTACGGTGGGACTTAACATGTATATGCGCTTTATTATATTTAAAGTGCAAGTGTGATTTGGGCGGAGGAGGAAATGGCTGGGGTCTAGCCCTAGCCCTAGCCCTAGCCTACGGTCATGTTACAACCATACACCAATGACATAGCACCGATGTACAATCCAATGATAAGGGTCAGGCATGGGGCCGATTGGCGGGGGGCTTATCCCATCCGATTGGGCCCTAGGTCTTGTGAACGTGCCAAAGAACCAGGAGCTAGCGGAGGAGGGGCCAGCGCGCAACACCCTTGTGGGCTGGCGCTTGGTAATATGGACCCATATGACTTGGAAAAGGGGCGTGGGACCAACCTTTAGAGGATAAATTTGATATTTTGTAACAGAGTGGATATTTTGCTATAGTTTTGGCCCAAATTGGGCATTTTTGGAGATTTCTTCACCATTTGGAGGGGTAATTGATCCCCAAAAGAGGGCATATCTTTGTGGGAAGTTGGGCTTCCATAACTGAGCCTAAAAACTATATAAACCAGGCCCTTTGAGCTTGTGAGGGTACTTTTTATGCAAGGAATGTGAAGAGCAGCTTGAGTTAATTGTGCATTTCTCATGTTTTGAGGGGAATTGAATCATGTTTTGAGAGGATATAGTTGAGGCATGTGTGCATCTGCATAAGGAGGTCTTGTACAATAAATAAAAATATTGTTAGTAACAACAAAGAGCCATTGTAAAGATAACTTGAGCATTAAAGATCAATAAAGTGGTCCTCCACTTGGAAGAGGGCCCAAAGACATAGCCACACATTGGTGAACTCCATTAACAAGTTCTTTGTGTCTATTTCTCTTTATTATTGTTGTTATATTCTCTTATTTGGAGCATGTTTATGATGGTTGAACTCTTTAATCATTCATGAGAATCAAGTTAATGTCAATTTCTTATTAATACCTTTCATTTTTGGATAAACAAGAAAAAGATAAACAAAAATAGAATTACCAGAAAGTCAGGTCGGCCCAGCCAGAAAAGTCATTAGACAAATTAATATAAATAGAGACGTTTTGTCTCATTTGTACACCCATTCAGAGTGCTAGTCTTGTGGAGAGCTGTAGTTGCAGCTGCAACTGCAACTGCATGGAGGAATAAGGGCATATGGTCATCTCTTGGTCTTGGTATCTCTCTAGCGCTATCGATTGATATTCTTGGTGATGTACGAGCTAAGTATGGCACAAGTTTGAGAGAGTAGTGTAGATACAACTGCTGTAATTGTGTATGGTACTTGTTCTGTGGATATGGAGACTCTTTCTTGTACGCTAGGGTTTATCTGTTGGTTCTGTTGATATTATGGTAGTTGCGGGAGGTATTGACCTCCACGTGTGAACCTGACAAGAATAAAATACTCCAGGAAGCAAGAAGAAACCCTAATGAGTTGGCTAATAACCCTAGAATAATTTTTGGCTCAAGAAGATAATTTATATTAGGTTATTAGCCTCTAAGAGAAGAAGTCGGCTAGAAATAATAATATATACTGAACAAATAGATATCCATAATGAGAAGTCGGCCCAGGCAGTTAGCCAAAATTAGTATAAATATAGGAGGCCAGTTCTCATTCTAGCAAGCAGTCTCATAATTGCAGTGCCCAGCCTTGTGCGCACTACAGTGCCTAGTCTTGTGTGTAGGTTTGAGGAGGGCTACCATTGCAACTGCTGCAGCTAGCAGATCACGTTTGGCTTGGAATGTCTCTTGGCTAGGGTTTGGACTATCTGATCAGCTCTTGTTGGTGTGCTATCCTTGGGGAAAGGTGTGCTACCCTTTGTTTGGCTATCTAGCCTAGGGTTTTCTTTCGAAATGATTCTCTGTCAAGGTTAAGGTGTATGGAGGGTGGATTTGGCCTATGGTTGGGTGACAAGGGTATTGTCAATGGTAAAACGAGCACACATATTTCATATTCTAACAGGTTATGGGCCCACACCTCCTTCATTCAGTCTAAACGCTGGAAGGAAACATAGCCGCTAGGATATTGAGCTCGCTGAGGAACTGCCRCTAGGGTTACTAGYRGAAGCARCTTCCAAGACACTGYCRCTAGGGTTACTWGCMDGWGCAGTTGYAGAAACCCTAATCCTCTTGTTGAGGCACCTTAAGTGAAKRGATTGACCTAATMTCCRGATRGATCARTGYGCYYTAKCYYARCRCATCTCYTGRTAYTCTCARCWAGCCAAGAYGTSAAGTTTGAGTTTDTGGTCAAATCTARGRTTTGACCAAGTCAAAGCARCCATGACTTATTCTATGAAGTYAGAGAACAAKTTAGATGGAGCCTMTAACTTCAGAGCRTGGAAKACAAGKATTGAYCTCATCCTTKCCAAGAMTAAAGTGYTGGATATYGTGAAAGGAAAGATCGTGRARCCARAGTTTGAAGAAGGRAAAGAGARGGAACYDYARAAYGTTGHARYTATGGAGAAGTTCAAAGAYRRTGACAYYAATGCYATGAGTATCATAGTGGAHTCYATMAAAGACCACTTGATAYCCTAYATCTCYCMTCTTGACTCATCGAAGAAGATGTRCRATGCCCTAACAAACCTCTTCTCAGTCADAAACATTGGACARGTAATGAGTCTGAAGAATGAGCTCCATGACATGAAGATGAATGATGATGACAACATAACATCATACTTTGTGAGAATTTCTCAGTTAAGAGATCAACTACAATCTATTGAAGAGATCATCTCAGATAAGGAGTTGGTAAACATAGTACTCAATGGTCTTCCCAAGACGTGGGATGCATTTGTCGCAAGCATGAACACAAGAAAGGAGTATCTGACATTTGAAGAACTTTGGCCTTGCTGTGTTCAAGAAGAATCAAGGATCAATGCAAAAGAGAAATCCCAAAAGAAGTATGATGATCAAGCCTTCACATCAAGATTCAAGAACTTTATAAACAAAAGGAAGTTTGGTTCAAGGAGGAAGCCAAATCAAGAGAAAGACATTTCAAAAGTACAATTCTTCAACTGTTGACAGTATGGTCACTACAAGAATCATTGTCCCGAGATAAAGAAAAGGAAGGAGAAACATGAAGAATCAATTTCCGAAGAAAAGGAACCTACAAAGAAGACTAAGTAGGATGGAAGAGACTTATTCTTCTAAAGGTAACCAAATTTTCTTATTTCTTGTACATATCTTGTTTGCATCGTCTCTATACATATCTTGTATATCTATCTCTTGGAAGATAATGTGTTCCAAGAAGAACTGTACCTATGTAAGAACAACAAGATAAGAATGGATATCATTAGATAATACACATGAAAGGATGAAATACAAATCATGTGGAAGCAATTGCAAGATAAGCCGAATCAATCATGAAGAGACTCAGAGAAGCAAAGACAAAAAGAAGTTAGCAATTGAGAGGAAATTGGAAAAAGACTTATGATGTTTTGTAGAAGACAACAAGATGGAAGCGTGGACTCTGTTAGACAAGAGAGCCAATTATATATTGCAGAAGACAATAAGGATGTAGATGGAAGCGTGGACTCTGTTAGACAGAGGGAGCCAATTATATGCACTCATACATGAAGCAAGGATTAGGAGGGAGCTAATCCTATGATCCATTCAATATGATGAAGTATATATCCATGATAGCAGCCATGAAAGACAATAAATATTCTTCAAAGAGAAAGCCTTAAAGTACCCCTGGTTGTCCATCCACATCCATGATCCTATGATGGAATATTTAGGGAATGGAATCTATAAGAAACTCCATGGGCCCGAGAACTAAAGAAACACATGAAGATTCCAAGAAATAAAGATAAGCCATAACAACCAGTTATTGTATCAAGAATCACAAGATTGTCAACCTGATATAAAATCAATAAAAGTAATCAAGCAGAGGAACTGAAAGTCGTGATGAAGAACAGTGTATGGAAGACTTATGAATGAAAGTATTGCGAGATCTAAAACTAGGGGTTCTCCCAGATTAAGGGAGAATAATTTGATGATTACTTGTTCCAGTAAACCAGACTTATCTCTACATGAGTCATTATATCATCCACAACATCCATGGGTTGGAGTTCTACGTCAGATGAATGCAAAGAATGTTCCCTAGAGAAATTGAATAAAGAGCATATGAAGAACAATCTCAAGACTTTGAGGCATACCAGAAAGAGACCCTTGCATGCAGATAGAAGAAGATAACTTGGTGTAGAACCTCCAGTGCACAACAGAAGCGTGGTGAAGATTTCCTATAACATCAAGATGATTACTCAAAAGATTAGATCTCATGATGACAGAAGAAGTGCCACATGGATATGTTCCAGTTTTTCCAACAATGATATACTCTATTGTTCAGAGCTACATGAAGCCTTCATAGTGTTCCATACCAAAGTACATTTGAAATCAAGCATTCCATTATCCATGATGAAGTCCAGAAAGGAGAAAGTGGTTCTCCAATACATATCTCCACAGATGAGCAGATAAGAAGATATTTTGGTAAAGCTTCTATCCAAGATGAAAGAGTTTGTGTACTCAAGCTGGAGCTCGTGGAAACAACTTCCTTATTGAAAAAGGAAGAGATGACTCCCAGGTTGGGAGGGAGCACTGAAAATATTATTGAAAACATTCATTTTCAATATTGAAAAATAGTCCATCTTGGACAGATGCTTTCCTGTTTGGAAAGTGGATTGAGATTTATGACGGACAACGATTTCCCATTGTGGTTAACATGGGAAATGGTATAGATTGCTGATGTATCATAGATAATGACTTCCCATTGTGGTTAACATGGGGAGTGGTCTAGGGAAATCTCTCTTCTTGAGGGTTACTCAAGAATACTGGCCTGCCTCACCAGAAAACAATTTATCATTGTGGTTAACATGAGGAATGGTCTGTTTTGGAGGTTGATACATGACATTCTTTTCCTCTTGTGGTTAACATAGGAGATGGTCCAGACAGTCATTCCTTAGGGTTTATACATTCTCTCCAGGGTGCATTTTGATTAGTGTAGGACGAATGGCCAAGGGTGGGGAATGGTCCAAGCTCAACAATCAGGGACAAGCATTCCTTAGGGTTTATACATTCTCTCCAGGGTGCACTTTGATTAGTGTAGGAGGAATGGCCCAGGGTAAGGAATGGTCTAGGCTCAGAAATCAGAAACAATCATTCTTCCTTGTTTGAGAAGAATAGGGAAGATAGCCCATTGTTGATGTTCTACACTAAGGGAAGATATTCTTTCAGATCTCACAGATGTGAGTGAAAGATTGGCCCAGATGATTCAGTTTATATCATAACATTGTTTCTGTGTAGGTTTCTATCAAATGTTTGTTATGAAGACTATATGATAGTAGATGTATACTACTGTGGTGGATATGTTCCATTGTTCATGACTATACGTTGTTGATCAAGTAATTGTGTGTTACTTGGTGTGGTAGTGTACCATTGGATTGTAGTTATGTACTACTATGGATAGACACAATTGTGTTCTATTTTTGTTCTGATTGTATTGAAGACTATCAGTAGTTTATTGGAGATAATCATCAACCAAATGAATGATGAATAGAGATTTTCTAGACAGAAAATGGTTCATAGCATTTACTCTTCTAAACTAGAAGAATGGTTCTTGTATCACTCTGTGGAGTGAGCATCATGTAGCTGATGACACTGATGATGAGTTCGAGAGATGATGTAGCTGATGACACTGATGATGATGATGGTGCTCATGACCTAGTCATGATCTAGTCTATACAACTATGTTGATGCTACTGGGTGAATGGTATGTTTTTGTGCTCAAGACCATTACCTGTAATACCTCCCTAGCGAGGAGGGAGTGTTGATATTATGGTAATTGTGGGAGGTATTGACCTCCACGTGTGAACCTGACAAGAATAGAATACTCCGGGAAGAAAGAAGAAACCCTAATGAGTTAGCTAATAACCCTAGAAGACTTGTTGGCTCAAGAAGATAATTTATATTAGGTTATTAGCCTCCAAGATAAGAAGTCAGCCATAAATAATAATATATATTGAACAGACAGATGCCCAGAATGAGAAGTCGGCCCAGGCAGTTAACTAGAATTAGTATAAATACAGGAGGCCAGTTCTCATTTTGGCAGGCAGTCTCAGAATTGCGGTGCCTAGTCTTGTGCGCACTGCAATGCCCAGTGTTGTGCGTAGGTTTTAGGAGGGCTACCATTGCAGATGCTGCAGCTAGCAGATCACTTTTGGCTTGGACTATCTCTTGGCTAGGGTTTGGACTATCTGATCAGCTCTTGTTGGTGCACTATCCTTAGAGAAAGGTGTGCTACCCTTTTTTTGGCTATCTAGCCTAGGGTTTGATTCTATAATGATTCTCTATCGAAGGTTAAGGTGCTCAGAGGGTGGATTTGGCCTATGGTTGGGTGAAAAGGGTATTTTCAATGGTAAAACGAGCACACATCTTTCATATTCTAACAGGTTCTAGTATGTCTTTCTAGAATAATTCTGTCAAAGGTTAAAGGTGTTCGAGGGTGGCTGCGTGCCTATGGTTGGGTGACAATATTGTGATATTGTCTATGGTAAAATGAGCACATCAATTATTTAACATGTAATTCCTCATTTTGACCTAGGCGATTGAATTTACTTATATGACCTAATTATATTTTCAATTTTCATATTTCTGGCAGTTAGACTATGTTAAGTTGCCATGGATGAAGCCTAACCCTATCACTTGACAAGTTATTCATTTTGTTCCAACAGTTAGATTTTACAACAGAGGGTTATCTTCCCATTAAGTGACGGTCGTACATTACATTGAAGAATACGAGAATAAAGTTATGGAAGCTAACTCAGACCATGGATCTATGGGATTGCTGAGTGCTAATCGTAGTTGACCCCAGTCACTCGAAATTGAAAGATTTGTCTCATAGTGTTCAACATTTTCCTAGGAGTTACATTAGGTAGCACCTTGTTCCAATCCGTCAAGAAGTTGAGGAAGAACCCAATTCAATTTTTAAGTTACTTGGCAATTTGCTTCCTCCAAATGCTTCCATCTCATTAGTTTTGTTGCTTACAAGAAATATCTCTTCTTAATAACGAGAGATAACATCTCATGCTTATCTCTGTTTTTCTTATCTCTATAGTGGAAGTCGAACCGACCGTCATCTCTCTTTGGGAAGTTTGGAACTCCAAAGAATGTGGGAATTCCTTTCTATCATTGGCAAACAAGACCATTGAGATATCTGTTTTGACCATGTTGTTGAATGTTTACAATTATATTTTCTTGTCGTTTGCGTCTACACCCAGTAGCATTGGCGATTTCACCACCTAGCCCATTATCTATTAAGTTGTCCAACTGACTTCTTAAATGTGGTGATCTTATTGACAAAGCCACAAGGAGAAAACACTTGGTGAAACAATTCCACTGTGATAGGATACAACAACACACATAGAGGGAGACTACTCTATGATATATGAATGAACGTTGAATGCCAATCCCCACCATTTTTGGGCATGATACTGGTACTAGTACTTCATCAACTTGGATGCAGTGAATATTTTGATCAAGCATTGTAAGTTTACTGTTTCTTTTGTAAAAGGGTGCATTTTAGATAGAAGCCGACACCCTTCATTTGTTGATTTTTCCTTGTAAAGTTTGGGTGGAGTTGCAAGAAACCCCGACGTCAAGTTTGGTCCTAAATATGGTTGATTTGAGGAACCGATAGAGTTATTGAACACTCTAATCCTCTCCTCTATAGACACTACTGTCACCATGGACAAAGAAACTTTGCAGTCTGTTGCCACCTGCTTGAAAGTTTTCAGGCCAAAGAAGCACTGTTGCAAACTTAGACTTGTCTTCTTCACAATGTCGTGACAACATTCTAAACTAGTCCATGTTTAGAACCCTCTTTTCAAAGATGAAGAATATAGTGATGCCTATTCATACCAATAAAGAGTGAGGAGCCACTCAGTGATCCAAATTGAGATCCAAGTAAAAATCAACTTCCTCTTTCCAAGCAGATCATGAGACAATGGGAAGAAATCAGGCAGAACAAGCTTAGAATGGGTATGATATATGAAAAGGATGTCGCTATTCATAATCTAGATTACTTGAAACTGATGTAGTTTCAGAGTGCTGGACTACTCCGAGATAGTTCATATTCACTTGCTCCAGTTCAAGAGCAGATTTTGATATGCCAACATTGTCAGCGAGTTGGCCATGTTGAATATCAGTGCTTCAATATTAATCCTTGCGAGCATTGTGAACAACATAATCATCCTTCATATAAGTGTTTTAAACGCAAGACATCTGCAAGAGTAAAGAATCACTATGGGTGGATTCCTTCTTGGCAATGGTCATCAATATTCAAGAAGATATGTCAGTCATACCAACAAATCCAATCTTGAGTATGGATGCATCTTGAAGTAAAAGGATTTGCATCTTCTCTCCTTGAACTTGATAGGGAGGACAATAGTAGTGATTGATAGTCAGGCTTCTAGTTTCAAAGCTCTATCATTCGAGCAACAACAAGCAAGTGTGATAAGAGAGCTTGATTGGTTTGTGATTCTCCTTAAACAACCACTTAGTAGAAGACTTACAACTGCTATTAGATGTGGTTTGTGGTTTCCCTTAAACCTACACTTGGTAGAAGACATTAAATTTCTTGCACAGAACAATTTATGGTCATATTTGAACCAACATTTGAGAACACTTCTAGTTATCAGAAGACATCCACTACCAAATTATAGCTAACTTAGGAAATTTTCCAAGAACCATTGAGCCTAGAGCAAGGTTCCAGAGTTTGTGGCCATCCTTAAACCACCAGATTGGTTTGTGGTCTTCCTCAAACCACCGTCATCATTCAGTTTGTGGTCATCCCAAAACCACCATGTTCAGAGAGCACATAAAACCATCAACAATTGCACACTTCCATACTTCAGTTGCCCATTTTCAGATATCATCTCTCACCTTGGAACGATATACACCCCTTCGGATTAAAGGGGGGGAATGTTGGAAATGTAATCATTTGGGTTACGAACATCACATAATGTGAAGAGTCAAGATAATGTAACTGACGTCGAGAGTCCAAGAGACCTTGGAAGAGAATCCAAAGGTCATTTAGATGTGTATATATGTGTATCATATCCATTAATAAAATGCACTACTTTATCTTTAAACATGTGTCCAACAATATTAATGATTGATTTATTTCATTATGAGGTTGAATTGACTATCGAATGGGTTGCAAACATACAATACATTTCATTAGATGTGATTATTATTGTTGTTAATACATGCACGAGCTTTGTATGTTCCATCTACACATACATACCTTGCTCGTGTACACTAGTATTATTCAAATGTATTAAAATAAGAATTATGGTTGTTTGACACGGGTGAGAGGTGTATAATATCTTAGTATAATTATTAATTTAATTGATTGATTAAAGTTAATGCTATTTATTAAGCTAATTTATTTGATTATAGTTAACATGATTCATTAAGTTAATTGAATTAAAGAGATTTAATGTTATTATAAAATTGATTGATTGATTTAGAGCTAATGTGATTAATTAAATTTATTTATTTATTTAGAGTTAAAGTCATTGATTGGTGATGATGATGATGATTAATAATGTCCATTGAGACCAATTTGTCTATCGAACCTTAAGAAGGTAAGAGATTACTTTGATTTCTTTAAAATTGTATTTCTATGCTAAAAAATAATTGAGAAAAGCGTTCCAAAATCACCATAGTTTTGATGGCTTAGGAGGTTAGGAAGGTCTGTATTGTGGAAAATATTTTTAAAATGGGATCTAATTTGGGTATAGGTAGGACAATATAAGAGGAATTTTTTTCATCTTCAACCCTCTTAGTGTCACAAAGATGGCACATTATTTCCTCCTACAATGATTTGGGAATTGTCCAACACGCAGTTTCACTATGTAGCTCATGAGAGTTTGTTCTTATTTTAGCGATGTTGATTTTCTTCTTTGCACTTGTCAAAACTGAGAGGTAATTTTGATCTTCTAAATTAGGGTTGACCACCTCCTTCTAGTATATTAATTTCCTTTTATCCTCTAATTCTTTATCAAACCACATATTCTCCTTAAATTTAGAAGTGATCATATTTGTAATATTATCAGTGTTTTGCATGATGGCTTGTTCTTGTATTCCCCAATTATTTAACCAAGATTTGGCATCTTTATGCCATCCCCTCTTGAGCCACTAGTGTCTTTTGCTAGAGTTTGAAGCAATTTTGGGAGCCTCTTGTCGTCCATGTTGTTTATCTTGTTCTTTTAAGTTAGGTATCTAATCATAGTAGTGCTCTCAATGGGGAAAATGATTGCTTCTACGAGGAGTAAATGATAGGGTGTATTGCCCTTAATTTTGAGATTATAAGTTATAAAACTCTTTTTTATTTGTTCTATCTTTCTCCAGGATTCCTTAGAGATACTGCAACCCCAAAATTCACATCCATATAAGATAATTGGAGTGATTTAATTAGATATTTAAATTTAATATATTGTTGGTATGTGTTGATTCGAATTAATTTAAGTTTGGGTGAATTGATTTCAAACCTATCCAACTAATTTCCTTATTTATTAAGAGATTGCATGGCATAAATGGAATTAGTATTTTATTGGGTTATCATACCTAGGACCTTTGGGAGGAGGAGTAAGGCAGTGGAAGTGGAAACTTAAAAAGTGGACCTAGGAAAAGGAGATGGGGTTGGTGAATTTTGGGGTTACATATGTTGGAGGGAGGATGATGGTTTTGGGAGGGAGGAAAAACCATTAATAAAGAAAACTATGTGAAGAACACTATGTGAAGAACACTATGTGGGAATTGGACTCAAGGAATTTGAGTGAGATTGTGATTTGACTTGGGATCTTGGACATATTGGCAAGATGTGGTTTTGTCACTTTGGGCATGGAGGGCCACAGAATCGTCCAATGGTTTCCTAGAACTAGGGATATAGTGAGGCTATTCCTAGCTTCCTGGGTGGTAAAATACGATATCAAGAAATTGATAATGGAGAGGAGACAACTCAAAAAACTCAATAGGATCAACAGAGATAAGCAACTTCGGGAGATGTATTTTACTATTATTATCTAAACCAAAATTATGTTGTATATTGAAATTATGTTATGAGGCCACTATGAACTAAACAAATTGAGATTTAAGTAGTTAATTCAATATAAATTACTATAATACAAGCATAAATTAGATTTCATACAACATAAATTTATTTCTTATGTTCACAATAAATATTGTATTTAGAGAAAAGTCACTTAGATTACAAGATGATCTAGATTTAGGAGTGTAATGAACTAATTAATAGACTGAATACAATAAACACAAAGATAGGAAGAATAACACAAATATCCAATGAACAATATCTTATATTAAATAATGAAATAGGATGAAACTGTAAAACTGCAGAATTGAAACTTGCTCGAATGGTGGTAGCTATCTCTGAGAAGAGATGTGGCTGCTACACACATCTGTGTGAGTATAATGGATTAAAATGAGTCTCCATAGGACCTCTTCATATTACTCATGAATGCCAAAACCCTAGACATCCATAAACCTCACCCTAGAAGGTGAAATGCCAAAAGTCATGTGGGCCCTATGGGTAAGTTGGTGTGATTTGGTACCTCAACTTCCTAGGGTAGTAACTTTTGCATACAACCTCCATTTTAGGTGCCTGATAGCCAATTGGAAAGGTATTTCATAGAAATAAACATTCCTCCATTAGACTCTAACTGTGTCTAGACAAGAAAACAACGTTTAGGGCCACAAAACAACCCTGGAAGTACATCAAGATGTGCTGACATGAAAACATACAAAATAAGCCAGTTGGATTAGGCGAGAGGCCACCCATATCCACCTGGAGAATGTGTGAGGCTTCAAACAACCCCAGAAGTGTAGAAATCACAATTATAAAGAAGTACATAAAGATGTGATGAATAAAAAATGGACACGAGGAGCTAGTTGGAATAGGCGGGTGGCCACAAATATCCACCTGGATCAATCCTCCCTCCATAGGAATCAATGGTTTCTATTACATTGAGTTCCCCCATCAGGTGAGGAAACTTCTATTGGATTTTTCCTCAGGTGAGCCACTTTCCTTGCTGTAGGAGTTGCCATGCCTTGACAACCCAATAAATCTAGATCCGTCGTTGGCGAGTGCCCTTGACCTGTGTGTCCACTATATGATCGGTGGATGCTTGTTTCATGCAATCAGGGTTGAGATGTGTTGGTTTCAGTGGTTCGACGATCTTAGAGGTGTCCAATAATGGTGGAAAATATGGCTGAAGGAGGTCCAAATTGAATACTGGATGTAGACCAAGGAAGGGTGGAGTGTTGATCTCAAAAGAATTGCTACCCAGAACCTTGGTGATAGTGTAAGGCCCATAAGGAAGTGGGTGAAGCTTCCGATGGGGCTCAGTGAGACGATCATTCTGAAAATGTAACCAGACTTTGTCTCCAATATAAAACTAGTGTGGTACCCTGTGTTTATCATGGTGCTACTTGTACTTAGCATTGGATTTATGCAAAATCTCTTGGACCTGGTGGCAGATGTGATGAATTCACTCAATGAATATGGTGGATTTGTCGATCATAGACTGATTAGGGGAAGAGTATATCTATGTGGTGGAAAGAGGAAGTGAAACATAAATGGGTCCCAAGGGTTGGAATCCCAGACCCACCTGAAATGGGCTATGGCCGGTGGAACTATGGAGAGCCCTTTTGTAACTATGTTGGACATATGGGAGACTCTCGTCCCATGTATGAGTCTTCTTAGAATTGTACATGCATAGGATGTACACAATCATCCGATTGATGACCTCGATTTGGCCATCAGTTTGGGGGTGGAAAAAAGTGTATTTTGTGAGCTTGTTGTGCAACAGAGACCAACGACTTAACCAAAAGGTGTTGAGGAACTTGTTGTCTCGGTCGAAGATGATGGTCTTTGGTATACCAAAGTGAACCCAAATTAGTTCGAAGAAGAGCTTGGCAATATCTGTCATTGTGACATTCTTATTACAAGATGTGAGGATGTCCACCTTCGAAAACTGATCAACGACCACAAACATGAAGTCATTTCCATGCTTGGTGGATGACAAACCAGACATGTAATCCATGGAGATGGATTCCCACGTATTCTCAGGAATAGGAAAAGGGGTGTATAAACCTTGGTTCTTGATGGTTGACTTGACAATGGAGTAGGCAATGAGAGATCTGATATACTTGTTGACATCCTGTCGAAGTTTTGGCCAATAAAAATGTTTTTGAAGAACGACCACAATTTTCTCTACACCAAAATGTCCTTCCACCCGACTGTAGTGGGCTTCCCAAATCAGCTTTGCATGCTCGCTTGTAGGAACAAAGAGAAGGCCCAAGTGGCATACGAGTCCATACTTAATGTTAAAATCAGTGACAGTGGTCCTTGTACCCAAGAGTTGATATGTGGTGGTGAAGTTCAGATCTTTCTAGTAAATTTGGAGCCACTTCGATGTTTCATGTCCACAGGAATGGAGCACAGTGGTAAGTGTAGCCACAGGAGGCCGACTGAGGCAGTCAATGAAATGATTGGAGATACCTGTCTTATACTTGATATTGAGATGGAATTGTTGTAGGTAGCTGGACCACTTTTGATGGCATTTTTTCTACAATTTCCCCTGTGTTTGTATGAACTACAAAGGCTTTTGATCAGTGTGTATGATTGTCTCTTTCCCTAGAATGTAATGTTTCCATTGATGCCAAGATTGTACAATGGAATACATTTCCTTGTCATAGGTGGGGTATTTCTGGACAATATCAGAGAGCGTCTCATAATGGTATGCCATCGGATGCCTGTGCTGAGTGAGAAATTTTCCCACAACATTGTCAGATGCATCAGTCTCAATCTTGACTAGTTGTTGCAGATCAAGCAAGGAGAGTACTGAAGTTGGGCACAAATGATATTTAATATCTTCGAATAGCCATTTTTTCTCCTTCCCCCACATGAACTTGGCCCTACCACCGCCCTTGGTCACTTGGCTAAGGGCCCATTTAATATGGGAGAATCCCAACATGAACCGTCTGTAAAAAATGGCGAGTCCCAAGAAGCTCCAAAGCTCGGTTAGTTTGGTCGAGGCTGGCTAGTCACATATGACTTGGATATTAGCTGGGTCAACATGTACCCCATGCTCATCAAAAATGTATCCCAGGGATTGGACCCTGTTCATTCCAAAAGAGCATTTTTCCAAGTTGGCATAAATCTTGTGTTGTCGCAGAGTGCTCAAAACTTGTTGAATATGCTGCATGTGCTCCTCTCATGTTTTATTGAAGATGAGGATGTCATCCAATTATACTACCACAAAGGAGTTGGTGAAGGGTCTCAATACATCATACATCAACCTCATGAAAGTGGCTAGTGCATTTTTTAAGCTAAAGGGCATGACTAGCTATTCATAGAGACCTTCTTTAGACTTGATGGTTGTCTTACAGACACCAGTTGGTTCGATGGGAACCTGGTGGTATCCAGACTTCAATTCAATATTGCTAAAGAAATTTTCCCCCTTGAGTTAGTCAAGAAGGTCATAAATCCTGGGAGTGGGGTAGTGGTTCCTAACTGTGATTTTTTAAGGCTCTGTAATCAATGTGGAGTCGCCAAGTCCCGTCCTTCTTCTGCACCAGTAAAATTGGGCTTCCGCAAGGGGAGGATATGGGTCTGATGTTCCCCTTTTGAAGAAGCTCTTGGAGCTGATGCCTGATTTCATCATTCTTCATCAATGAGCACCGATAGACTAGTCCATTAGGTAGAGGTGCGTCGAGGGTCATATCAAATGGATGATTGACTTTGCAGTGTGTCGGTACCCCTGTAGGTGAGATGAAGATGTCTGTATATTATTCCACAATCCCATTCACTTTCTTTTGTTGCAAAGAGAGGCATTGTGTAGAGGCCATATATGTGGCGTCGACCTTCTACTTATTGTGAGCATGGATCACAAGGAAGACAAACTTCCTGGTCTTTGAAATGAACTTACTGCATGGCTTAGAAGATATTAAAGAAATAGAAGTGGGAGGTGCCACCTATGGGATGTTGTATAATTGTCTACCCAAAGTAATAATAACACTGCAGGGTCTAGACTCATTCACAACATGGAGCTTCCAAAAATATGGTTGTCCTAAAATAACATCAAAAACTTCAATGGGAGAAATATCACACAGTACCTCATCCTTGAAAGGCTTGATGCTGTAGGGAAGAGGAAACTGTTGGATGACATAGATATCTCTTCCTTGACAAAGCCAACCAATGGTGTAGGTTTGTGGGTGTGGTGTCATTGGCAGGTTCAGTTGCTTGATGACCTATGTTGAAATCAGGTTCTTATGACTACCGCCGTCGACAATGAAATGTATCAGAGCCCCCTTGACCCACATCTGCGAGTGAAAGAGGCGTTCCCCTTCCTATGGTTCTTCTGGTTCACTTGGTCAGACTTTGGTGGTAGCGACCATGGAACTAGGTTCAAAATAGATAATATTATTCCCTCCTTCAGGATTTTAATCAAAATCAGAATCAACCTCTGACTCAGAAACCTTCATCTCGACCATGAGGGACTGCTTGGAGAGACATTCATTGGTGTTGTGCCGAGTAATTTTATGGTACTCACACCATTTTCCCGTGTCCTTCTTCATCTTCTCGTTGCTCTTCTTGTGTTGCGTATTGGAAGGATTGTCCTAAGGGCGACCATCTCGACTTGGTCCCTTGCTGTGTGGGTTGGGGTTGCCTTTTCCCTGCTTGGCTTTGAGGGGTTTGTAGATCCAAACTCTCACCATTTATGCTTAAATTTGTGCTCGATCTTGACTGCGTATATATAAGTTGTGCCCAATGAGGCGATGTCTAGGAAATCTATTTCTATTTGAATGTATCTATGCAAACAACCATGGTATTTGAGAACCATATGACACTCAGAATATTTGATACCTAATTTGGTGCATAGGGTATGGAAAATATTGGTGAAGTATGGTACTGTCTGGTCCCTTTCTTAACGTAGGGTGGTTTATCTGGTGTACTGGTCCTTGTAGCTTCCAACATGGTAGTACTATTCTTTAATGGAATCTCGGAAGGAATCCCATGTAGGGGCCACCACAAAAATTGTAGATTCCTCCATGGCCCTTTGCTCAGAGTAAGTATCTCACTAGTCTTTAACATGGGGAATGACCTTGAGGAGTGACAAAGTGATCTTTTTCCTATCGAAAAAATTGTGAACTGAAAAATATCCTTCGAGAAGATTCAACCATTCATCTACAACATCCACATCTACCAATCCTTCAAATAATGGAATATCAAAATTTACCTGTACCTTGAAGGGGGTTGCATGGCCGCTTGATGAATATGCTTCTCCTGTGGGCAACCGTCGAAGGACTTGCGTGAAGTTTTCCATCATTTCGTTCCTTTCTTGCGCGAGGGCTTCCTCAAGCAACATTTTAATAGGATCTCTTGCTCCATCATATTTCTTTTCATCTCCAATGGGTTGTTGTCGGGCTCGATGCGACCGATATGGTAATGGTTTGATTGGTTCAAGTCCCAACTTCTTGTACCCAGACCTTGTTGGGGACATGCATGAAGAAAAATAAATGAAGAGAAGACCCTTATGATACCATTGATATGGATTTAGGAGCGGAACAAACTGATTAATAGACTGAATGCAATAAACACAAAGATAGGAAGAATAACAAAAATATCCAGTGAACAATATCTTCTATTAAATAATGAAATAGGTTGAAGCTATAAAACTACAGAACTGAAACTTGCTCGAATGGTGGTAGTTATCTCTGAGAAGAGATGTGGCTGCTATGTGCATCCATATGAGAAAAATGGATTACAATGAATGTACAAAGGCCCTTTTTATATTACTCATGAATACCAAAACCCTAGACATCCAAAAACCTAACCCTAGAAGGTGAAACGCCAAAATTCATGTGGGCCCTATGGGTAAGTTGGTGTAATTTGGTACCTCAAGTTCATAGGGTCATAAATTTTGCATACGACCTTCATTTTAGGCGCATGATAGCCTGTTGGAAAGGTCTTGCAGATAACTACACATTCCGCCATCAGACTCAGACTTTGTCTACAATATAACTATGGCGAGTCAAGAAAACAACGTTTGGGGCCCCAAAACACTTCTGGAAGTACAACAAGATGTGCTGACATGAAAACATACAAAATAAGCCAGTTGGATTAGGCGAGAGGCCACCTGTATCCACCTAGAGAATGTGTGAGGCTTCATACAACCCCAAAAGTGTAGAACTCACAATTATAAATTAATACAGAAAGACGTGCTGAATAAAAAACAGACACAATGAGCTAGTTGGAATAGGTGGGTGGCCACCAATGTCCACCTGGATCACAAGATGTATTGTCTAACTCTGAAGCCCTAGTAAGGGATTCAAATATGTCAAAAGAGGGCCTTGATGTATCCCTCATCAATTGACACCAAAATTTAATCGAGAAATTAAGTGAAGAGATAAATCATCGAGTACAACTAACACAAGCATGGAAAACATGAAAGATCAACAAAATTGTAGAATGGCCAACTCAAGCTTCACTTCCCTTGAACATATAGCACACCATACTAACGAATTGGAAACATTTACTCAAGGGGACCAATGATATAGTGAAAATATATATGAGGCATTGTATCACTCTCCATAGTGACCGAAAGAGTAACGAGTTGAAGGAGTCGATGACTCATAATCATGGTACGACTCCTAGGTAAGATATATCCAAAACTGTAATACAATGATACAAATAGGTGCCATGTTCATGGGTGACAATAAATGATGGCTGCCACTAAAAATAATACATATCGAGGCTCTCCCTCTCCCTTTTTTTGTTTTTTATTTTTCATGTCTTTTTCAAGTCTTTATGAGCGCGAAAAAGAGATAAAAGTGTGCTCAATAGTGTCTGTTTCATGCTTTTACAAGCACAAAAAAGTGATAAAATTATGATTTTATGGAGAAAATGAGTGTCTCAATGGAATACAAATATGTTTGAAGTGCAAGGAACAAACCTATGAAAATAAAATGTAGAAGAGGTATCGGGCAAGCGATATCCAATCATAGCAATTTTCTCCACGAATAATGGTTGCAAAATAGAGGCAAATCAATGCAAATGACAAGAATTCAAGAGTGATTGAAATGTAAGTAAGAAAGATCAAAGAAAACAACAATGTAGTAGTATGCTCCAAACACATGAAACAATAAGCATATGAAACCATAAATAAACATAAGTGATGATGGGAACCCCTTCAAACAGTAGTAGTATGCATCGAGACATATGCAAAAATAAGCATATGCAACCATAAATAAACATAAGTGGTGAAGGGAACCCCTTTAGGACATGACTTGAAAACATATTAAGAGAAGAATGATGTAATACCCCGATGTTGAACCCCAATGGTAAATGTACATATGCTTTATAGGCTGGTGAGATAGGATGTTATGGGCCAGAGTGCCTATGTGATTACTAGGCCAAAGAGCGTAGGTGATAAAAGGCCAGGGAGACTATCATTGTAATATTTAATCACCCATATTATTATTGAAATACATAATTGTTGTAGACTAAGTCAGACGAAAGAGTATGGTGGGGATAGGACTCCATGAGAGGGAAAGGGGGATGTTGCATTGGTTTTGCCACTTGGGTGAGAAAAAAACCAACGACTTAGATGTCTTGTCAAGACAAAAATATACCATAGTAAATTTTTAGTTTTTCAGTGGGCCAACAAGTAAATAAAAGAAGAAATAAAAGGAAATTATAAAAAAACTAAAACATGCATGACTTAGCAATGCAAAACTAAAAATAAGAACAAGAGATAGTCACAAATGGATGGGATTTTGATTGATAACACCTTGGAGAAATATAGGGAACTTATGAGTTCCCCTCTTCCTCATTGGGAGGGACCTTAAGGTTCCCAATATAGAGCTAATTGTCTTCTTAGAATGATAAGATAATGGTGAATAATCACCTACCAATATTCTCAAGAGGTGAGAAGAATGACTCTTGCTATGGATGATAGAAAGCTTCTAGGAGAATGATGGATTCTCAAGGAGAAATTCCAACAACACAACAATATATATAAACTCTTAATTTGGTTCAAACCTTGATCTTGTATTTATAGGAATCATTTAAGATTTAAAAAAACTAGTTTGTAATGTGAATACAAACCCTCATGTAGGCACCTCCCTAGTCCTTAAATGACCCCAAGGATAGATTTTAGCTTGGATTTGGGCGACTTCTAGTGGTACACCTAATATGGAAGTGGGTGAGGCTTGAACATAATCATAAATGTGTCTTTTCCACATATGCATGAGTTTCTTCGATGACATTCTTGAAATCCGTGTAATTTGCATGAATTTGGTAGTGTTATCCTGCGTTGATGTGCATAGAAATTCCCTTGGGAGGTTGCATAGAAATTTAAGGAACCATTTGTATAGTTTTATGATTTTCTGAATGAATCCTGTTAATGTTGGATGAATGTTGTTTGGTGTGTTGTACTAGTAATTTATTCGGCCATCACTTGTATTGGTGTGAACATTTTTTTGTGATAACAGATGCCCCTGATGTGTGAGGCTAGTAGCATATGTATAGCCGAAATACAATTTTTTTTCTTTTTCCTATGATGTCATTGTGTAGAATAGTTGAAGAAAATATAGAGGGGAACTCTCGAGGCATTCCATTGAAGGGAGAGGGGAAAATCATTTGAACCAATTTTTCTCTGAAAAGAATAAAGATATTTGTACAAACGAGGTGAGCATTCCCCATGCTCATGTCATGAAACATAAAATATATAAATGAACTGGAAAATTTTGACGAAGTGGAAATCTATAGCGTCCTCAGGGGCATCAAAAACAACAAATGATGATTCTGATGAGTGAACTTTCTCTGAATGGAGAAATGAATCACTAAGTTGAGTGTTCAGGAATCAGAGGTGTTGATGGCCCATTAAATTTATAGGTCTTCGACTAGTACTGAAAACTACAATGGTCACATAGTATGACCCACCATAACATGAAACTGTGTTGATGTTGAATGTTATGGGTTTCAACAGAATCAAGAAGAAATGATGACTCTTTTTGTACCATTCGAGATGCTTCATTGGTAGGGTAATGAGAGACAATATACTACCACCTTCCTGGAAAATTTTGCGGGCATTGACATATAGGGAGGTGTGCTTGCAAGAAGTGAAGGGATCCATGAAATTAACTGATCAAAGATGATATCATGTACTGATATGTATTAAGGTGGACATACTAGTGACATGAACAAATTTCATAATACATGAGTGTTACGAGGATAATATCTCTATGGCATGTGGTAAACCACAATAAATAGAATGACACACATAACTCAACTCTAATCCCAAGTATGCTATATAAGTGAAAATGATAACCAGATAAGGTCAATATCCTACCTCGTCCGAACGTTCGATGAAGACCACCGTTGAGCACACAAATCAAAGATTTATACCTGCAACTTGTCCTCAACAACCAAGATACACAACCATATGGTGATAATATAAAATGTTATCATATATATTAGCATAATCCATTAACATACATGACAAATATGCCCATGGAATAATATTTCAAATATTTGAAAGATATCAATTGGATGAGAAAAGAGTATTTCTATTAAATTAATTAACAAAAGTATATAGGTGACAAACTTCTATATCGACACATCTCGGAACCGAGAAACTAAGTCCCTCCAGATGGGCCTCCACCACTTTAATCCTCCACCAAAGGCAATCTCATATAAAGGAGACAATGAGGTTCTCCATCATAAATAAGGAAGAGTTTGGGGGATGGACAATGAGTTCATATTTTCAAGGATAAAGGGATGCAAACTCAATATGAAGTGAAATTTCTCCAGAGTATCTTTTCTCTCAAAATTTGAATTCTCCTCTTTTCACGACTTGGATATGGCTCAATTTATAGCCTTCAAATGGAACTGAAGGGTCGAGTCGGGGCATTTCTAGTATATGGAAGGTCAAGAATCATGGATCTCGTGATGTGACATGGAAACTCGACATTTTTTAATTTTGAGCACCAAACCCGATGTACACGGGCTGTAGTGGAGAAAACTGTGTATATGCTTGTTGTCTAACTGATAGAGCACATATATGTGGAAAAATGTTCTTTTTTTGGATCTGGAAGGTAAAAAAGGGGACTTCAAGTATGCATAGATAAATGGAAAGGCATCCAAGAAAGTTGCACGGGGTGAGGAAAAATTTTCTGTAACAGATGCCCCCTAATGTGTGATTTCAGAGGAGTATATGTGATGGAAAAAATACATTATAATTCCCAGAAGTTGAGTAATGGAGACTCAGCTGGAAGTACTAGTTACTCATGAGAATATTACAATCCATAATGAATTTGTACACATGGATGCCAATCTGAATTACACTGCAGATCCATGTGGAAATATACCAAATAGTTGGTCATGGATATGAATAGGAAATAAAAAGTAGACACATGCCATAGGTTGTTATAGCCAAGAACAAGGCCTAGTGGAATCCGGTCTCAAAATCAATATGAATATATATGTATACAATGGAGTACAATCTGATCTCCCATGATCACTAAAGTCATATAGGTACTGGTCCAATGATAGAAAAAAACATAATAGGAATGTTTCTACTATAATATGGAGGTCTTCTACACTATCTGCCAAAGGTGTACATCCTGTGAATAAAGGAGTTGATGTCAAACAAAATGAGACTTCGTTTGATCGCCAGTCATTAAGGTATACCGTTAACAAACATGAGACAACCTACTGATAATGAAAGTAGGTATCAAGGAACCAAGTACATTATTACAAGTGTAAATAAGGGTGTTGAGGTCGAACACTTGAAGATCCATAATCAAGAGACATTGATGTATTCCCAACTGTCAATGGTGGGAGAAACTGCCACTGATGACTGCAAGCCTCTAGTTACTCATAAGACTCTAGGTTTCATTTCTAGAATAGATGAGCTAAAGTTGATGGAAGGAGACCTGTTGAAAGAAGAGAATTAGAGCATATCTCATAATTTAGAACGAGGTACAAAGCAATAAATTGATGATTAGGAGGATCTTGGATGAAAAATATGCTCATGAACCAATGACCATGTGCATCTTTCACATGGACCTGATGCAAGTAGTGCACGAAAAATACCCTCTGAATAGCATACAATAAGGAAGATTGTTGACAAAGGCGAGGAAACCACCAATAAGGCTAATGGAATGCAAGACACTACATGAATCCCAATGTGTGAATAGATTTCTTGTAGTCAAACATAAGGGGAACCCCCCAGTCAGTGACCAATGAGGAGATGTCGACTGCTGGGTTCAAGGTTACCTACCCATAATGAAAGTAGGACCAAGGTGCATGGTAGGACTACAACTTCATGTGACTCTGAGACACATTGAGGGTATGGTTGGCATGAAAAGTCAAGAGTTATGAGAAATGGCCGACACAGGCTTATATAATTCCTTCAAAAAAGAGCATGAGACATATGGATAACTGAGACAACATAGACTTGATGATGAAACTTCTTAATGAAAAAGTCATCAAAAAATCTCCATAGGGACTGGAAGAATAACCAGTCGGAGGAGTAAACTCTAATTAAGGATCTCAGCTTCCTAAGGTCATGCTAAAACCAAAATTTGGATGACACTGGACTCAAAAGTTTTTTCTCTGTTCAAAGGCGACACAAATGTTGTCGATATGAGATAATATTTTTTTCCCACCCATCTTTTTTTGTTTTTTCATAGGAAAATAAATGCTATGATACAAGAGAGGAAATGAGTGTCGCGATTAAGAAAATAGCTCCAAAAAGTGGAACATATCTATGTTCAATACAAGGGAGTGCATGCGGGGCATGGACACTTGGGGGAATGTTTCCTCTTAGGGCACAGGGTGTCAAGCTTGAAAGGATACAAACAAGGATCTTCTTGGATAGTGATGCAAATTGTTGAGGTAAGAGGTTTATAATGAGAAATATGGAACCAATAATAGTCTCAATACTGCAAGCAGGAGGATGGAATGTGATTACAACTTAACTCCAAAAAATGTCCTTTTTCATTAGTAGTCTACTTGTTAGGGACCTAAACTCCCTAACCCCTCACGTAGGTAGAATGATATATTTCAATGTAATAAATGCCAATATTAATAAGGCCTAGCAATAAGGAATAATAAGTCAAATGTAAGAAGATCTAATAGAAGCTTCCACTTCTAGAAGGATCTTCCTCTAGATTTATCTTTTGGATAGACATATTTAGTATAAATAGGAGTAGAGGGTATGAGAAGTTTTTTCTTGGATATTATTGTAATAGAGATCTTCTCTGTTGGAGGTTTCCCCCTTGAAGAGGCAAGTGAACATTTCTATCATTCATTAAGGTTCTCTTTCTAGCGTTATTATGGCATTATTTTGGTATTGTTCTAGTTATATCAATGTTGTTCTGCCATTTTTAGCTAAAATATTTATTTTCTGCATATTATTTTATATTTGGAATACTAAAAGTGGTATCATAACACTTTCCTTGGCCAAAAATTGTGGGTTAATTTTTTTTCAGGGTAGATACATATTCTGACGTATTAAAGATACAAAGGTCTGCCATTACACACATAAACTCATGGTTGGGGAGTCATACATGCAGGAAATACAAGTGGTACTGAAGTGCACATTTGTTGGCCACCCTTGTAACCCCTGTTGGTACCCCTTCGAGTGGTAGCGCATCAGACAACACCTGTATATATATCAACCTAGATCTCCTAAATCCCTCCATAGATGAATCGATCAACCGCCTGGTTGCTATGGTTCCACCAAGAACAACACTTGGGAAGATACTCTATAGTACCTAGATAGTCGGGTAGTATGGTTAAGGGCACAATCTAGTCTCATTAGTTGGTGCCTTGTGATATTGGACTGAGTACTACTGTTGGACCCCACACATATATTAGAGAGCTATAGCACAGGGAAAACCCTTTTCTATAGACATATTTCATACTCTAACCCTTGGGACGGAAATAAAACCAGAACATACAAGATCTATTGTGATGCAACCGTGCCTCCTGCATTCAGGTTGAAAAATTACTACACATTTCTTCCTGTTAAGAATTTGGGCATTTCAACACTACAATATTCTTCAGATCGGAGTATAACTCCGCAGGAGTAAAAAAAAAAAGTCTTGATACTGTTGGCACCATTATTTGAGTCCTATCCCGTTAGATTCCTGTCTTCACCCTTATCACAGTCATACCTATCATTTTTCAACAAATTGTTTTTTCCCATGGACCCGACCCCCTTCCAACACCCTTATTTGGGCCTTACCCCATTAGATTCCCCTCATCGCCCTGATCATCATGATACACTTCACCCATAACCCATTTTCTGTGTGGTCCCACCCATCCCTTTTCACTTTCCCTCTTCATCATGGCCTAGATATGTAGCTAAGACTTGGAAGCTCTCTTCAATTCCTTGCACTCTAATTTCACAGAGCCCCAGCAAGAAGTATGGAAACTCAGTGCCAATTTTTCCACCCTCAATAAAAACATGCATTTCGCCATCGACACCAAAATGGAAACCATCAAATAGGACCTTGCCACCCAACTTGAATCCTTCGCTACCCAAATTTCATCTTTCACTACAATGATCTGTGCCAAGCTGAACATCCTTGTAGATATTCCCTCCTTTGACCCACCTTTTCACTCCAAAGGTGAAAATTCCTCTAAATCCCAGACTTTTCAGCCCCATGACTTTCAGCGTGACCTATGCCTTACACATGTGGATGTGACCAAATTTTATGGCTCAGATATCAGTGGTTGGGTAACTCAAATGGACCATTATTTCTCTTCATATGGAATTATAGATGAGTTTGCCAAACTCCAGTATAGTTTTATCTATCTAGATCAAGAACGTTGGCAATGGTGGCAATGGAGAAAAAATGCCTGCCAAGGGTATGTGGCTTGGACGCAATTTGTGGCAGACCTTTATGAAATATTTGACACTGACATCAACCATTTAGGCCATTTGACAAAGTTGAAACAATTTGGCACAATGGAAGACTTTATAACTTCTTTTGAGAGATTGGATTTCTGAACATAGGGCATGTCGGATGCTTTTTTCTAAGAATGTTTTATTAGTGGACTCAAGGATGAGATTCATGCTCATGTCCTCATGGCTCGGCCTCATAGTTTGGTGGAATCTACTAAAAGAGATAAGGAAGCACAACAAATTGTCTCTTCTCAAACCTGAAAACCCTCCTTTATTCCTCATACTAAACTAGTCACTCCTATTCCTCCTTCTACTCCACTAAAGATCCAAAAACTGACCAGGGTAGAAATGGATGAATGCCAACTCAAAGGTATTTTCTATAATTGTGAAGAAAAATATTTTCCTGGGCACAAGTGTAAGGAACAAAATATTTTTATGGCCATCTATGAGGATGTTTCGGAAGACGATGTTGAGGCCCCCCCTGTGGTCGAGTCACCTAAACCCACTGACATGAACCTACCCTTCGACCCTCCCTAAGTCAAACCAATCATTTCTATGGATTCTCTCACTGGGTTATCTTCTCCCCAAAACCTCAAGATAACTAGTTACATTAAGCATCAGAAGGTCATCATCCTTGTTGACAGTGGAAGCACCCATAATTTTAATCATCACTGTATTTCCCAAGAAAATAATTGCTATATTCGTGCCATCAATAATTTTCAAATAATGATTTCCAATAGAGGGTCCATGAAATGTGGGGGGAGTTATGAAAATGTGCATCTCCAAATTGGTCAGTACCACATGAAATCTCATATGATTTCTATCGACATGGGAGGTTGTGACATTGTGTTGGGTGCAAAATGCATAAGGACTTTGGGTCCCATTCTCATGGATTTTAAGGAATTAACCATGCAATTCCACTAGGATGGCCAACAATATAAGTTCCAAGGAATCACCACCGGCTCCCCAGAGATCATCAGTTCCTATCGCATGGAAAGGCTTCTCAAAAAAGGTCATTATGGAATTATTGCACAACTCCATGCCATTCAAGCCATTGAGACACCCTCTGTGCTGCATGACCTCCAATCCATCATCTCCAAACATCAAGTTGTTTTTTCCACTGCCCAAGTAATTCCTCCTTCCAATGGTGTTCATGATCATTCAATTCCCCTTGTCCCCAAAAACCTTCCTCACGATCTTCGTCCCTATCATCATCCATTTTCCCAAAAAAATGAAATTGAGAAAATTATTTAAGAATTTCTCACCGCAGGTGTTATTCGTCCTAGTACGAGCCCCTAATCTTATCCTATGTTCATGATCCTTAAGAAATAAGGTTCTTGGCTCATGTGTACTGACTTCCACTCCCTCAACAAACTTAGCATAAAATACCAATTTTCCATTCCTGTCATTGATGACCTCTTGATGAATTGAGTGGTTCCCAGTTATTTACTAAACTTGATCTCCATTCTGGATACCGCCAGATATGTATGAATGAGCCAGATATTCCTAAGCTTCATTTCGATCTCATGAGGGCCACTATGAGCTTTTGGTCATGCCATTTGGCTTGTGTAATTCTCCCTCCACTTTCCAAAGCCTTATGAATCATGTCGTCCATCCTTTTCTCCGTCATTTTGTCTTATTTGTCTTTGATGATATCTTCATCTATAATAAAACCTAGACAACCCATCTTGCTCATGTGGATCGAGTTCTACATCTACTCTCTCAGCACCACCTTTTCCTCAAACAATCTAAATATTCTTTTGGAGCCTCAGAATTTGAGTACTTGGGTCATATTGTTGGCAAGGCAAGTGTCAGGTTGGATCCTAAAAATATTGAAGCTATGCAGGATTGGCCTCGACCAAAGAATCTCAAAAGCTTGCGTGGATTTCTGGGATTAACATGCTATTATCCCAAATTTTTTAAGACTTATGGAAAGATTTTGGCACCTCTCACTGCTCTCCTTAAAAGGAATTCCTTCACTTGGACTCTCGCAACTGATCAGGCCTTTCAAACTTTGAAGGTGACCACGTGCACAACCTCAATCCCGACCCTCCCTAATTTCACAAAGACCTTTGTCCTAGAATGTGATGCCTCTAGGAGAGGAATTGGAGTATTCCTTATTCAATATGGTCGGCCTTTGGCATTTACCAACAAACAACTATTAGAGAGTCATTTGGGAAATCAATCTATGAAAAGGAAATGTTGGCTATTATATATGCAATGGATCTTTGGCTCCCTTATCTCTTGGGGAAAAGATTCCAAATTAAGACAAATCATCAAAGCCTCAAGTATTTTTTGGAAAAACGCCCTTCCTCCCCAGAGCAACAAAAATGGGTGACTAAGCTCTTTGGATATGATTATGAGATCATTTAAAAGAAAGGCAAAGACAATGTGGTTGCTGATGCACTTTCAAGGAAATATGAAGATGAAGGGTCCCTTTTTTCCCTCTCCTTCATTGTACTAGATTGGAACCAAGGTTTTCTCCAGGAATGGCTACACGATCCCAAAATTTCTCATATGATCCAACAATTGTTGGCCAATTCTCCAATTTCCCCAGGGTACTCTTGGCACAATGATGAGCTTCACTACAATGGCCATTTGTATTTAAGTAAACAATCACAACTTAAATCCATGGTACTTTTTGAGATTCATGCTAAACCCACTTTTGGGAACTCAGGGTCTACCAAAACCTATGACCAGGTCAAACGTTCTTTTTTTGGGGATGGTATGAAACAGGACGTTCAAAATTTTGTGGCAGAATGTGATGTTTTTCAATGCAATAAGGGAGAAACATTCAAATCTCCTTGAACACTACAACCACTTCCGATTCAACCTGCTATTTGGAGGAATATCTCTATGGATTTGATTTTGGGCTTACCTAAATCAAGAAATAAATCGGTCATCATGGTGGTAGTTGATTGTCTTTAAAATTATGTTCATTTATGTGCTCTTTAACACCCATTTACAACCTCCATTGTGGCTCAACTTTTCATGGATTAGGTCTTCAAGCTTCATGGAATGACTTATTCTATTTTTTCTTATCGAGACCCCAATTTCACCAGTAATTTTTGGCAAGAATTGTTCAGGCTACATGGCACCCAATTGCATCTCAACACAGATTATCATCCCCAGTCTGATGGTCAAACTGAAGTTGTCAACAAGTGTTTGGAAAAATATTTGAGGTGTTTTTCACTGGAAAGGAAAAATCAATGGGCTCAATGGATACCACTAGATGAATGGTGGCACAATACCTTTTACCATACAACTACTCGCATGACCCCTTTTGAAGCAGTATATGGAAAAAATTCACCTTCAGTTCTCTCATACCTGCCAGGTGTCTCGAAGGTCCAGGCAGTTGACCAAACACTTACAGTTCAAGAGGCTATTCTTCATACACTCAAAGAGAATTTGGTCATGGCCCAGAATTGCATGAAGCAACATGCAGATCAAGGTCGCTCTTAACGTCAATTTGTAGAAGGATACCAAGTGTTTCTTCGAATGCAACCTTATAAGAAATATTCCCTCAAGGATGACCATTGTCAGAAACTGGCACCCAAATTTTATGGTCCTTATACCATTCTCAATCATGTGGGACAGGTGGCCTATTAGTTAGCTTTTCCCAATAATTCTAAGCTCCATCCTATTTTTCATGTCTCCTTCTTAAAGAAGGTGATTGGAACTAAGTGCCAAACTCAAACCAGCCTTCCCGAGTTGGATGAAGAAGGCTCCATATAGTTGCAGCCACAAGCAGTTTTGGACCAGCATGAGCATCGTTTGTGTCAGCTCACCATTAAGGAAGTTTTAGTCCAGTGGAAAGATACAAATCCAACATATGCCACTTGGGAACCAACTACCATTATGCAACAATTTCCTCATCTCAAGCCTTGAGGACAAGGTTGTTTTTAAGGGGGAGGACATGTTATGGACCTAACCTCCCTAACCCCTCACACAAGTAGAATAATACATTTCCATGTAATAAAGGCCAATATTAATAAGGCCTAGAAATAAGGAAGAATACATCAAATATAAGAAGACCAAATAGAAGCTTCCGCTTCTAGAAGGATCTTCCTCTAGATTGTTCTTTTGGATAGACATATTTAGTATAAATAAGAGTAGAGGGTATGAGAAGTTTTGTCTTGGATATTATTGTAATAGAGCTCTACCCTGATGGAGGTTTCCCCCTCGAAGAGGCAAGTGAACATTGCTATCATTCATCAAGGTGCTCTTTCTGGTGTTATTCTGGTATTATTTTGGTATTGTTCTGGTTATATCATTGCTATTCTGCCATTTCTAGCTAAAATATTTATGTTTTTCATACTATTTTATATATGGAATACTACACTACTTGGTCCGAAAAAGGGTTAAACTTACACCAAATAGACTTCCTTTCAAATTAATTTAACGATTATGAAAGAGCAAGTTCACTCAACAAATTTTTTCTCTTTTTTAGAGAGTCAGAAAAGATCTTAAACAAGACTTGGTGGGAGTCCCATAGGTGAAGATCATAATGCTTGTGAGTAATAATATGAGGTTCAAACACAAATTCATATCAGAACTATAAGGAAATCTGGGTCCTATGGAATAACTTCTGCATGGGCACCAAATGGAACAAAGGTTCTAAATAGGTCACCCATGTTTGATAGGCCTCTACCACTTAATAACGAAACTTCTAGTAGTAGTAAGAAGGTTCTATGTCACTAATAAATGGGTTAATTCCTAAGGTATATAGATCCCAATCATAGGACAATGCGAGAATGAAAAATGGAGTGACAAACTATCCTATATGTTGGTGAAAGAAAATCCCTGCCGAACGCATGAATGAGAAGTATGACGCTAGAAACCACAAAAATCCTAGACAAAACCACCAAAACCAATTCTTTCCAATGTACTATTAGTCCATAAGGTCAAAAAATCAACCCAAACTATATGAAGTGGGTAAAAAAATTCTACTAATAGTAAAAATAGACCATTTTACCATACCATTTGAATTTTTTCACACAAATAGTGCATTTTAGTCCATTGTTCTCACAATATTCAAGTGTCAATTATGGGAGCTACGATCAACAAAATTAGAAACCGTCTGGACTAAGTAAGTGCCCTTCCCCTCCTCTTCATTTTCAATCTTTTAAAATTCAAATTTAGTCCTCATTTTTTGAGTTTTTAGAGGGCACGACATGTAAACTAGGGTGTACGCGGGTGATAGTTCATTAGGTCACGTACATGCCTCCATGTACACGAGAAAAGAAAAGAATGCCCACATATATGTGGCCCTATACATGACTGTTAACATGATAACATGTGTACAAGTTCGCAAACAACTTTTTTATAAAATTTAACTCAAAAAATGACTTTCCTTTGGCAGGATGGTGATTGAATGGAGCGAGAGGGAGCATGAAGAGGTAGATGCAATAGTGGAAAGGGATGAAAGGGCCCAAATAGCTCTAAAATATATGGCCTTTATACATTTTGGGCTCTCAAAAGAATGAGGGCTCAAGTGAGGTTAATCCAGATGCTCGTAAGCTATTGGGATCTGGAGACAGAGGCCTTCAATCTCGATGGGAAACCATTGAGGATTGAAGTGGATGACATATATTTTATCACAAGATTTTCTATCCAGGGTGAGGTAGTGAATCTCAAGGTCCGGGGGGATGGGGGTGATATGACCATGAAGAGTACATTGCCACCCACTGTGTTGTACGCACAGATAAAGTAGTGAGCCAACTCCCACTCAGGGCAATCGAGAACTTGAGCTTAAAGATCGTCGTACTTATTCTTACATGGATTTGAGGATCAAACTCATTGCACCAAGCCTCAAGTCCACTCATGTTCTATATGGTGGAGTGTTTATGATCCACTATTTATGATTGGTGTACCTCACTGCTGGCTAATATGAAGAGCTAACTAACGGATTACAAACAAGGAAGAAAGAGAAATTTCAGATTTGCATCTATTCTGTGTAGTTTTTTCTTTGAGCCGGTTCCATGCTTGAGCCCTAGAGTAGAGATCATTCCACATGGACTACGCGATCCAACCATGCCATGGTGGATCGATGTGATGAGGTGGGTAGGAGGTGGTAGTGTACCAATCCCCTACAATGATGAGTTCTTTTTCTGGTGGCGTCGACAGGTCATAACAATTTATAACTACTCTTATGTTGGGATCGAAAATAGAGGGGATCCAAATATGTATTTGCCACTAGTTTCCACCTACGGTGATATTGGTAAGAAATGTTTTTATATATTTCATTTTTTTGTGTTTTTTTCAGCACGAATAAAAAACACAAATATGTTTCTATGGTATCAAGTATTAACAATTGCTTTGTCATGCACATGTAGTTCCACGACAACCATATGGATTCCCATGACATTAGCGAAGGATCCAGGGAGATGCGCATGCAGGAGGAGATGCAGAGAGAGTGTTGCAGAATGTGTAGGGGAACCTGTCTCAATTGACACACAGGATTCCTATGGTTCAAGTGGAGGATCTACCAGAGGCTATGAAACAATAGGTGGTGGATGTTCCCCATGAATCGGTGTGACTCTTCTGACATCTCACAAACACTGTAGTGTTCTATCATGATACACATTCGACAACACAGGCATACATGCCATGGTCATATATATATATATATATATATATATATATATATATATATATACTGGCCATATGCGTATTTTGAGGGTGTAAGCCCCATTTTGTACTATGACAACTATCGTTTAACTGACATACGACTAACTGGGATTCAAGGAGAACTACTAAAGACCGAACACCATGTGAAATGGCATCACGTAATAGTTCTATAATGAATCTATACTTGTAATTTTTAAACATATGAATTAAAGCAATGCATACAAATTCGTAAGCAAAGCAAAAATTAATCAATGGCTCATACACACATTACACAAATATTTACGCTGGAAATCCTTAACCGGGAGGAAACCAACCTTCCTTGGTGCTTCACCTTTCAACTCTTCATTGTATTAATTTTCTCATTCACAATAAAATATATACAATATTTTAGGTATTCTATAGCTACCAGAACCCTAATCCCTTAATATGGGATTAATTTAGAAAACCGCTAAAAATAGAAAAATCCACCCTAAAAATCGTCTCAACATATTTTCTCTGATTCAACCAGAGTTTCCTATTTGCATGATCTCTTTTAATCTCCATTCCCAGAATGAAGTTAGCAGAATCAATATCCTTCATGTCAAATTTGGAGGATAGTTGTGCTTTCACTTCCTTGATAACATCCGTGTTATTTCCTACCAACAACATGTCATCAACATACAACACTACATAAACGAAGTGATTACCAACCTGTTTGGAATATACACAGTGATCATCCCTGCGTCTCGCAAATCGCAATCAAAGGATGTATGTGTCAAACTTTTGGTACCACATCCTAAGTGATTGCTTCAGACCATATAGTGACTTATTTATCTTACATACGAACTCTTTCTTTCCGTTCACTACAAATCCTTATGGTTGTTTCCTGAATATTTATTCTTCCAGATCCCCATGTAGGAATGCTTTCTTCACATCCATATGTTCCACTTCAAGATCAAAAGAAACAACAATACATAAAACAAATATAATAGAAGTTAACTTGGAAACATGAGAAAAAATATCACCAAATACAATTCCCTCTACTTGGGAATAACCTTTTTCTACTAACCGAGCTTTGTGTTTCTCCACTTTTCCTTTTGCATTAAACTTTTTCTTAAACAACCATTTTCTACCAACAAATTTTCTTTCAGCTGGAAACTCAACTATATCCCATGCTTCATTCTTATCCAAGGCATCCATTTCTTCAACCATGGCCTTCTTCCACAGTTTACTATCTTCTGAATTCATTACTTCCCTAACAGTTCTAAGATCATCATCAGTAATAGATAAAGAAAAAATTGAACAAAAATCAAGTGGACTATACCTTTCTGGTTTTCTTTTTTCCCTCACTGATCTCCTCAATACTGGGGTATGCGGTTCTTCTTCTTCTTCATAATCTTCTTCTGTTGATTCATATTTTGCATCATCCAACTCAAACTCTATTTTCTTAGGCTATTATTGCCTTGGTAGGAATTCATATTTGGGAACATCTTTCACCTCTCTAAAAACAACATCCCGACTATAAAGAGTCTTCTTAGTTTATGGGTTCCAAATCTTATAACCTTTCACACCATATTTATAACCAATAAAGATACACTTTTCAACTTTATTATCCATCTTACTCCTATTTTCCTTTGGAACATGTACATAAGCTTCACAACCAAACACTTTGATATGTTTAAGAGAGGGTTTCTTACCAGTCCATACCTCATGTGGATTTTTATCATCCAACACCGATGAGGGTGATTGATTGACTAGGTAACATGTTGTACCCATTGCCTCTGCCTAGATCTCCTATCCTAACTCGACACCACTAAGAATGCTCCTTGATTTTTCCATTAGTGTCCTATTTATCCTTTCTGCAACTCCATTCTGCTAAGGTGTGTATGGAGTAGTATTCCGCCTTTATATACCACACTTCTTACATAATTCTTTGAATTCATTTCTGCAGAATTCTCCACCATTATCTGTCCTCAATACCTTTATTTTCTTCTCTGTCTGATTTTATACTTGAGCCTTAAACTCTTTAAATATATCAAATACCTCATATCTCTTTCTAAGAAAATAAATCCATGTATTCCTTGAGAAATAATATATGAATGAAACATAATACACAGATTTACCTAGTGATGGAACATGCACAGTTCCAAACACATCACTATGTATCAAATCTAAGATCCCCTTTTCTCTTGTAGAACCAGATGGGAATCTTACTCGATTTTGTTTACCATATATGCAATGTTCACATAAATACAAATATAGAGTGGAATTAGACATACCTTCAACCATACCTTTATCGTATAGTGTTCGAAGGCCCTTTTCTCCAATATGCCCCAGTATTTGATGCCACAACATGGTATTCTTTTCAGGGACAATATTGGTCTTGTCTTCTTTATTTCTCTACTCAGGTAAAATAGAAATGTTACACCCATTAGTATAAGTGCTTCCCAACAAATTGTACAGAGTTCCACACTGAAATCCCCTCATCAAAACCATTTCTCCTCGTACCATCTTGCAAGTTCCCTTTCCAAATACAGTATCCACACCTGTATCATCCAACTTGCTTATAGATATTAGGCTCCTGACTAGTTTTGGAATGTGCAAAATCCCAGAGAGAGTTCTAATCCTTCCATATTTTAGCAACAACTTAACCCTTTCACATCCCATGATTTTGTCTTTCGAGTCGTCTCCTAGGAATACATCACCACCATCGTATTTTTCATATTCACAGAACCACTCCTTGTGAGGAGTCAGATGATATGACACACCTGAGTTGATCAACCATACACCAGGGTCTACATGTGTACATGTATATTCCAGGTAAACATCACCTCCTTCTTCAATGTAGGTTTTTTCCTCTATGGAAGAGTCATTATCAAATCCCTTTGGTTTATCAAACTTCTTAGACTTCCACTCTTTCTTATAATTCCCTTCTTTACCACACTTCCAAAATTTCCTCAAAGATTTTCCTGGAGACTTATATCTACCTTTATATTTAGATCTCCCCCCCGAAGACTTACTAGGATTCCTGTCTTGGGTATGACCTCTTACAAATAAAGCATATGTGCTCTCACCATCCATTCTTTTCTGCCTCATCCCTTCATATAACAAGGATTCACCTACATCCTCATACTTCAATGTAGATTGAGTGGTACTACCAATTGCTACAACCAGATTATCCCAAGAGTCTGGAAAATAACGTAACAAATTAATACACTTATCTTCTTCTAAAATCATAATATTAATAGAGACAAGTTGACTTACCAGAGTATTGAAGGAATTTAGATGTTCTGTCACAAAATCTCCATCTTCCATCCTAATATTATACAACTTCTTTCGAAGAAACAACCTGTTTACCAAGGAATTTGATTGATACAAATTCCCTAAATTATCCCATATTTCCTTGGCTGTAGATTCTCCCGATACGTTCATCAACACCAAATCTAACATGCAGAGTTGAATAGTACTCCTTTCTCTTATATCCAACTTCTCCCAATCTTCCTTCGACATAACAATAGGTTGTGTACTAGTAGTTTGTGTACCAATAGACTGTGTGTTGGTAGAATGCATACCAGTAGGTTGTGTACCAGGATCCACAATGATCCATTGTTATTTGTCTACAAGAAGGTCCTCCATATTGAGCTTACATAGCTCATATTTTTTACTGTTGAACTTCTCAATCTATATTTTATAAGAGCTCACCATTCCTCTTTCTACACTCAAATCTCCCACTGAACCCAAGTTTATCATAGACCCGATATAAATTTGATCTATCAATACCGAGCCAAACCCTCAGCAACAAAGGCATCCCCCTGAATCCAAAAAAGATCTATGATACCACATGTAATTTTTAAACGTGTGAAGTAAAGCAATGCATATAAATTCTTGATCAAAAGAGAAATTAATCAATGGCTCATACACATAGTAAACAAATATTTACGCCGAAAACCCTTAACAGGGAGAAAACCATCCTTCCTTGGTGTCTCACCTTTCAACTCTTCATTGTATTAATTTCCCCATTCAAAATACAATATATACAATATTTTAGGTTTTTCGTATCTACCAAAACCCTAATCCCTTAATCCAGGATCGTCAAACAAAGTTGTCGAATTTGATGTGCCCACACACACACATGAAAATAATATAACACATACCCAAAAATGCTYAGCCACATTATTCATTGATGGCTCCAGATGAACGCCACCTGAAGACACCAGTTGACCCTCGAGTGAGTAAATGACCCAAGCGGTGGAAGCCATGTTTTGTCTATGATGAATCACACCATCTGGGAATCTTAGGTAAACTGAAGACTTCGTTGACATCTTCCAACAAAGGAAAACTTAATAAGMAAGTCAATGACTCAAAGGAAAATATGTATATACACTAATATACACTAGTATACAAAGTGTCACACCCAAACTTGAGGGCTCAAGCGTAATATTTTTTAAGGTAGAGCCCATTTCTGGGCTCATCCAACATATTTCATTCATAATATTTCAAATCATAGGCTCCTTTCTCTAAAACATGTCACACGATATAAGGACCATTCCACATAGGGTTGAACTTTCCTGCCCCCAACGGTTCTTTGTCTAGGACATACAAGAGAACCAAGTCACCCTCAATGTACTATTGAGGATAGACAAACCTATCATACTGAACCTTAACACATCATTTATTCTCTTTGATAGTCGTAGAGGCACCTTGATGCTGCTCATCTAGATTCTCTAGGTGCACAAGGCATTCTTCAAGATTAGATGTGTCAATTAGGAGCTCAATTTCCAGTTTGAGGGAAGGGATTTCACATTCAATCAGAAGGATCGAATCCACGTCGTGTACTAACTGAAAAGGATAAAAATGGTGGAATTATTTACCGAGGTTTGATATTCCCAAAGCGCAGGGTAAAGCATTAGATGCCAATCATATTTACTCTGGATGATAGTTTTTTGCAAGATGGTCTTGAAAGATTTATTCACTACCTCTACTTGTTCATTTTCCCGAGGATAATAAGGGTAAGAATGACCATGCTTAAACCCCATTTTTTATGCTAACTCATTCATCATTTCATTCTGAAAGTGACTACCATGATCGGTGACAATCTCCTTTGGGATTCTGAACCATGATATAATTTGGTTGAATACGAAGAATGTTTTTGTCTTACCATCATATTTAATGATAGGCATGGACTCTGCCCTTTTAGTGAAGTAATCCATGACCACAATAATATGTTGATGCCCCCCAGCCAAAGTTGGGTTATAGTCCATAAAATGTTACCCCCACTTGGTGAAGGGACCGAAGGTGATGATTGGGTTAAGAGGGGTTGGATGCAAGTGCATTTTCTGAGCGAACACTTGGCAAGGGTGACACTTCTTGACTGCTTAAACACAATATTTAAAAATTGACAGCCAAAAATAATCAGCTTGCAAATGTTTTTGGGTTGTCGCAAGCTCATATAGATGACCACTACATGCCCCAATATGACAGTCATTGAGAAATGAATCAACTTCCTTGTGACTCAAGAAACGATGAAAAATATTATCTACACCTCGACGATACAAAGTGTCGCTGATGATAAGGTAGTTTTTTCTTGATGACGTATATGTCTTCAATCGTCTCTCAACAGATGTTGGGTTAGCTTCAAGGTTTGAAGATAAATTAGAATGTCTCCATACGATGGGTCCAAAGAAGAGATAAGTAAAATATGTTCATTTGTGAACGAATCATCATGAATAATGTCCTCATCTAGTCGAGGGAAGTTTGATATCAACTCGACAAAAACTAGTGATTTCTTAGACTTTGCCGAAGCAAAATCGAGATCAAATTATCGAAAAATAAAAATCCACTTATTTTATTTCCCCCCTATGATACGCTTGGTAAGGATGTATTGAAATGGATTGATATATACAACTACGGTAGTTTTGAAAATTAATATAGAATGTCGTAAACTTTGAACTTGATGTATGAAGGCCAAGGCTAGTTTTTGTACATGAGAGTATTTAAGTTCAGGACGAATTAAGTTTCAACTGAGATAGTAGACAATGTGCTCATGGGGGTCATCATCCTCCTGAAAAAGAACCATACTAAACGTCTCTTCGGACGCGACGATATAAAGCGAATAGTCTCTATTGTAGTCTGGAGGCTTCAACAGAGGCACCAATAGCAAGGATTTCTTAGGAGAATAGAAGGATTCCTAGGCTCTCTCATCCCATATAAACAGAGTATCCTTCCTCAAAAGATGCACAAAAACCTTAATTAAATTGGCATAGTTCACTATGAAGTGACGCAAGAAGTTAGCCTTCCCCTATAAACCCTGAAGTTGTTGAATGTTTCGTAGGGGAGGAAATCGAATTATTGCCTCAACCTTCATAGGATCCACCATGATCCCATTCTTAGAGACTAAGAATCCTAAGAGATGGCTAGACCTAACAAAAAATATGCACTTTTGAGGGTTCAAATGGATGTGATAGTAACGACATATATCAAATACCAATTGAAGGTGAGTGGAGTGATATACTCTCTTGCGAGAGTGAGCAATGAGATCGTCGAGGTAAGATTTGAAAATATGTTTGATATCATGAAAATAAAAGGTCATGTTATGTTGGAAGGTTGCTCCAACATATTTAAGGCTGAAAGGAATTTTTCAGTATGCAAAAGTACCCCAAGGACAAATAAATGTTGTCTTGTGTTGATCCTTGGGTTTGATTTGAATTTGGTTATATCATGAAAATCCATCCATAAAAGAAAAAAATTTGCTTCCTGCGCACTCATCAAGAATCCGGTCAATGAAAGGAGTCGAGAAGTTTTCCTTAGGAAAAGCCTTGTTCAGGTCTCAAAAATCCATACATAAGACGATGGTTCCCTATTTCTTATTCATGGGAACAAGGTTGGAATCTCATTCAGTCAAGGGAACTACGTAGATGAAACCAACATTAAGTAACTTCTCTACCTCTACCTTAATAACAGGGGCCTTCCTAGGATTAAAAAATCTAAGATGTTGTCGAACAGGTCTATCATCTAGATAATTCTTGATATCATGTTCGAAAATGTTGGGGTTGATCTTTGGAATCTCTTCATATGGCCAAGAGAATACATCACAAAATTCTTTGAAGAGATCGATGTAGATCTAAATTTCTTCAAGAAAAAAATCTGCACCAATATATACATTCTCAATTTTGCGAGGAATTCCAGAAATGTTGATTATGATGGTAGGATAAATATTTTCCATGTTTCCTTCGGCATAAATATCGTGCATATCTAGTGGAACCAAAACATGACCAATCATGTCACTCAAGGTAGATCTAAAGTCATCCTATTCGATCCTAACAAGTTTTGGAAGGAAATAAGAGAAATTATGCATATCGTCCCAAGGATTATGGGGAACATACATGACCTCTAAGATGGATTCATATGAATATAAAGTATCATCGAGGAAATCATGTGAACAAAACAATTGGGCGGCCCTTACAGTCTCTAGAATGAGATCCTCCTCGTTCGTCTGCAAGGAGAAAGGATCCAGGTCTGCAGTAGTGTTAAGAATAGCCTGATATGCAACCTCTTCCATTGACAGTGGCATTTCCATCCCAATGTGAGACTGACCTTCACATGACATAGTCGAGGAGGGTAGGGTCCAAGGTTCTTTGAAATACGAACTATGAAAAGGAACATACCTCATTGATGACAAAGACTTAATGGAAATGACATGAATGTGATGGATTGAAGCCATGAAATCAAAGCTACACATGTGAGAGGAATACATTCTGACACCAACATCCTCAATTTCCTGCCGAGAATTATTGATCATTGGGATCGAAGGTCCGATTGATGCATTAAGACTAGCATGTGCAAAGGACAATTAATCAATTTTCACTATTTTCCCTTCATGAGGAAAACATAAAGTGTGGGAAATATAAGACATGACTAAAGTCATGGAATAAGTCCAATTACACCCTAATAGTAAATTATAGTCAAGGGGCACATCAATCACCTCGACATCAACCTTCACTGTCTTTCCACCTAACTGGACTGGGAAAGCGGGAAGAATTCTATGGGGTCGAAATGAACGTCTATCAAATGTGGTCAACATAGTCATAGATTGGGATAGAGTCAGAGAGCCAATGGATTTCCAACAGGTTAGAGACATCATGCACATTGCAGTACCTTCATCAATTATAGTGCGTTTGATGCTAATTTTCATGTACTACACATGGATTTGAAAGGCCACATGGTAAGTAAATGAGGATTAACATCCGTGACGTCAAAATTAATAACCTTTTTGCCACATGGGTATAGAGCTCCTAAAGTATATAACAAGGCGTTCCTCTATGAAGGACATGTCTGGAGCACCTCCAAAGCGAACATCGCACAAGGGGTTTGACCCAAATCTTCGACAATCAAAATTTCTAGGAAACTATGGCATTAATATTTTGGGTAGGGAATTTTAGTACTCCTTTCGGAATACGAGGTGAAGGTTCTGACTTTTCAGTTTGCAAATGTGTTTCTGGAGGAGGGGGAGACTCTGGACCTATAATAGTCTGTGAAGAATCGTAATCACGAGATTGAGTGGCTACATAAATATGGGACTTGACCATATTAATACATAGATGGCCACCTTCATGTGTCGAGGGGTTTTGAATCCCACTCAATGTATTTCTGGTGTTGGAGGACCCCGAAGCCATGTGTTGATTATGCAGAAATAGATTGGTCAGCATAGTGAAAGGTTGTGATAAGAACATAGAGGCTTCCTATATTTTGGGGCATAGGTGGGTAAGGTGATCATCTTTACAAATTTTACAAGGAAACTTCACCTTCCATTTTCTTTCTTTCCTTCACCCACATTATTATTAGATATATCATTATTAGTGTCGTCCTTGGATTTGTTATTATTTTTCCCACACTTATGATTATTACCTTGTCCTTTCCTTCTATTCCTTTCTGGTTGTTGGTTACCATTTGGGTTGGCTGACAACTGTACGGAATGAACATCCGCTGACTAAGTGGGAATGGATGATGAATTCGAAGCTTATATTGCTACAGGTTGGCTTAGAGACAAATCCTTTAACTAGTTTGTCACCAAGTCTGTAGACTTAGCATTTGCAGAGCCTATGATTCCATCGGAATGAGGCCCAAACTTTTGTCCAGGGTCATAATTCGACCGCGACGTGTCATGAATAATTTCATACAACATCCTAGACTGAGCATATATGAGGTCCAATTGTTGGGATTTGAAAATAAGTTCTTCCTCATATGTTACTCATGATGTAGAAACATCCTTCGAAATATAAGGCAATAAGGACTTAAGGTACCACTCCAAAAAAAACTCTAAAGCAATGCAGGCTTTAATAAAACTCTTCCATCTATGCCACTCTTGGAGATGGTCCGAGATATGCATGACCTTATATTGGAGGAAGGCAGACAAAAGTTATATGCCGACATCATAATGAACTGACAACTAGAAGTGGTTGAGAAAGACCAAAATCATTTGATTAAAGTTTATGTATGTCCCCCCTGGTAGCTCAATGTACCATTTCACAAAAACCCCCATGAGGGTGCGTTGAAATAGTTTCAAATTAATAGAATCATCATTAAGGGAATTAGATGAGCACCAAAGATGAAAAATAGTAACATGATCACCCAGATCCTCTCCAGTCTTTCCCTCAAATTTTGGATTGTCTAAAGGAATCTTGGTGGGGACGAGGGGTCATGATGGATCATGACGCATCGGGTCATTCATTAATCTCGACAAATATGGAAAATTAATTGTGGCCACAAAAGTTAGATGGGGTTGCAACGTATGAGCCCATGCTCTCGGTAAAGATTGGTGTTGAGGGATTGTAGGCTATCCAGGGTTCTAGTATATACCATGGACCTATTCAACAGGGTAATATCCTCCTCCAAACTGATTCATAAGAGGTTGTATGGGAAACATACCTATAGGGGCGACATAATGAGGGTTATAAACATTACCCCCGGGTGGAGGAGCTCCAGGCTAGGGATTTCCCATAGAGTGAAACTGACTCCCTCGGGGTGGAACTCTGGAGGATAGAGGTGGATTTTTCATAACAAATGATTTTTTTGGAATTGGCATGGAGGAAGAAGGGGGAAAGGGAGAAATATAGGAAGTGTATTTTCCACCCAGTTGAGTACTCCATCTAGGAGCATTGATACTAGGATTAGACCCAGAATAAAAGGTAGGTTGGCCTCCAAATATAGGATTCATTTAGGGAATCTGACTTCCACCAAATGAGAGAGGATCATGCAGAGGATCCATGCCCCCAGGTCCAAAACTAGGATTTGAATTAGTCACTGGAATGAAGGGTGAAAGTTGTGATGTCATATTGGGAATACCAAAAGAAAAATGGTTATATATCGAAGGTATGGGCTGAGAATTGCATCTCGAGGTACCAAAAAGAGACCCGAAAGGGGTCGTGTACAAACCATAGTCTAGGTGGCAGTAAGTATGGGAACCTATGGAACTACAACCATCATGGATGGAGGACTCAAAGGAATCCCACTAACCACATAAGTTATAGGAGTCGAGGGACTCCTAGTGTCATTCAGACTTGACTTAGTACCCATAACTGGATAATCATAAGTCTAGGATATGGAGATATATGTACCACATCTATTAAATTTACGCCTTTTTGAAGGAAACTTTGGTGAAGACTCAAAATGTAGTGGTAACTTCAAAAAATGACAAGACCTGTAAGGAGGTTGGTCTTTCTCCATGATGACTCAAGACTTGAGATATGAAACCAAATCCTAGAGACAACTAACAATCAAAGAGCACACCAAAATAAAGAAAAAAAAGCCAAATGCACACAAACATGATATAGTAGATGAAAATGGTCCTCCCTCACTAGAGTAGGCATGCCTCACCCAAGAGGGGCCTGATACTCCCTTCAAAATATTGGAGGTATCAAAATCAGTTATAAGGGCCCTCGTGGGATTAATAATGCAGTCAGTCAGATCCCTTCAAAGAGGTAATCCTCCATAAAGGTTGTGTGTTGTCCGACCCTTATCTAAATCAGGATACCTGTAGAATAACCCCTACAAGTAACCTATGTGGCTACCTATGTTAAGAAACTAGAGCCACAAAAATATAACCAATGTGCAGGAAAACAATCATAAGTCTGGTCCACCGTATGGGCAGGGTAACAAACCCTGAAATATTGAAAGAACCACCTCTCATGGAGGTAAATCTACTATCAAGACCCCCATATACGAATGGAACCACAGAAATATCTCTGATGTTAAGAAGGTATTAGAGAGCTATGTCTACAACCAACTTTGCGCGACCTCGTGCGTAACTCCGGTGTGAGCGGAGCCTCATGACATCACTAATTATACAATGGGTTTCACCACTCCCTTGTCAGACACATATGTTTAGTTTAATAGCCTTGGAGAAGTTTACTCACAAAATCCTATTCCAAGGCCCTATGTCCTATGCTTGTTTGTGTACCCTGAGAAATAAAACCGTTTTTAATCAATTTTAGTTAATCATAGTTAGTTTTAATAGATTTTGTTTACTCAATAGGTGTGGTCGTGAAGCTAATGATATTATGACTCAACATATCAAAGAAATGAAAATAAAAATATTGCTAAGTCCTAATCTTAAATTATCAAGAGATGGTAAGCTTTTAAATGCAACTTTCAATGCAATTACTACAATTCCAATAAAAAGAAATCTTTCCACATGTGTCAAGATCAATACTAAATAACAAAAGAACAAATGCCATAAGGAAAAAATGGGCAATTTTTTTTTTGTATTTTTGATATAAAGAAAATAAAATGCAAGGACTAAATAACTGCTTCACACACAGATCCCATTGCAAGGAAAAAGAGACAAGAAAACCAAGATACCATGAAGCAAACACTCAGACCAATGTCCAAGGAAAACCAATGAAAAATATGATAAGAAATAATATTGCCCGAAAATTCAACAATAATAAGGCTTGCTATCACTCTATTAGCACTTAAAAGTTTGGATAGAGACCCAAGAAGACTCAAAAACCAACCAAACTCACCCATCAAACACCAAACTTAGCTAGTAAGCCTAAAGAGTTGATGTATGTGATTGTTTGAGAAAAACTTGCGTATATATGTGCCCTACAGAAGGACAAATCGTGTATGTACGCAAATGTCAAGGGAAAAACCATGTATATGTAGTAAAACACTGCTAGGGAAAGGATTAAGCCAATAAACTCATATAAAAAGTAAAAATAGGCTGTCAAGAAATCATGCGACAAGGAAATCCATGCTAACAGAGAGAAAGTCAAGGATAAAAACACACCAAACCCCAAATAGAAGATCAATCCCTAGTATGGTCGCCAATTCCGTTACGTGGAAAATATCTCAATGGCATGGGGTAAACCACAACATATTGAATGCCATGCATAAATCAACTCTAACACCAAGTATGTTATATAAATGAAAATGCTAACAAGACAAGGTCAAGAGCCTACCTTATCTGGACATTCGATGAAGACCACCGTTGAGCACGCAACTCAAAGCTTTCTACCTGTAACTTGTCCTCAAAAATCAAAATACTCAAGAATATGGTGATAATATAGAGTGTTAGCATATATATTAGCATAATCCACTAACATACATGACAAATACGCCCATGGAATAATAATTCAAATATTTGTAAGATATCAATTGGACGACAAAAGAGTTATTCTATTAAAATAATCAACATAAGTATATAGGTGACAAACTTCTGTATCAACACATCTTGGAACTGAGAAACTAAGTCCCTCCAACTGGGCCTCCACCACTTCAATCCTACACCAAAGGAAATATCATATAAAGGAGACAATGAGGTTCTCCATCATAAAGAAGGAAGAGCTTGGGGGTTGAAAAATGAGTTTAGACTTTCAAGGATAAAGGGATGCAAAATCGATATGAAGTGAAATTTCTCCAGAGTATATTTTCTCTCAAAATTTGAATTCTCCTCCTTTCACATCTTGGACATGGCTCAATTTATATCCTTCAAATGGAATTGAAGGGTCAAGTCGGGGCATTTCCAGTATATGGAAGGTCAAGGATCATGGATCTCATGACATGACATAAGAATTTTTAATTTTGAGCACAAAACCCGATGTACATGGGCTATAGTGGAGCAACTTGTGTATACACTTGTTTTCTAACTGATAGGGAGCGTATATGTGGAAAAATGTGTTTTTTTTTTCTCTAAAAGGTAAAAAAGGGGACTTCAAGTCTTCATAGGGAAATGGAAAGGCCATCGAAGAAAGTTGCATGGGGTGAGGTAAAAGTTTCTATAACAATGAGACTCAAAAAATTCCCTTGGTTGGGGTTTTGGTGGTGAATGGAAGAAACCATAAAATGTAATGTAGTGTCAGGGGGATGACCATATATTGGGATAAACTATGTTGAGTTGATAAGGATGCAAAGAGATGGTGAATAGGTCAAAAAAAAAATACTTGGGACAAAGGGGTCTGGGATACTCGGGGTTTGGCCGCTGAAAGAATAATTTGTAGACATGGATGTGAATATAAGTTGCATGAACCAATGACAACATGGGTTTCTTTTCCAGGTAAAAAATGATATTGGTGATGATGGTAAAAAAATATGTATTTTGCTGAAAAATGAAAAAGGTATTTTATACAATTACCAAATAAATAAAAAATGATTTGGGTTGAATTATACACATATAGAAATGGGTGCCCTAGTGAAATATGGTTTAGCCTTGCTGGGGTGAAAGTATTGGAAACTGATTGATGGAGGGTGAGGGCCCCATTGGTAGGTAAATGGGGGAAGGATGAATTTGCATATGGTCCACTAATGTTGGATAAGGTGGAGGGAAAATGAAACTGCAGAGGTTCATTTAACATAACCAGAAAAACATGATTTGGGAGTCCAAAATGGGAAGGTTAACAATATGATGCGAAGAAGTATGAGGTTCGTTCTCTGAAGTGAAAAACTATTGGGAATCCCGATCTTAAGGGGTGGAAACAAAATTAGTGTCAATTTTCCAATGGGGAAATATTTTTGAGACAACTCATGTAGGTGGGAATGCTACCAACCAATAGTACCGGGATTCAACATAGGTGAAGGTACTGCGAAGCCGGGTGTTTGTGACTCTGAAGGTAGAGGTTAGAGGGTGATACTAGTTGATTCTTTTGGTTGTGGAGCTTGATTATCTTACTGTTTCATAGGTCTTTGTTTTTAGTCATGTTTATACCCCATGAAGACTACAAACCCTGGGATAATGTAAACCCCTCCACACAGGGGGGTTGTAGAGGGGGATTTTCCCCTCTGTGGGGAATGAGGGGATCATCCCCCTGTCAAGGGGGTTCGGATGCAAGTGAGCCTCCAAAGGAAATTTTTTCTTGTAAATGTATATTGTAATTTCATAGTAAATCTGGACCGTTCATTATAAGGTTGCATATCTGATGGTAGAATTTATGTTAGGGTTTTTTTCCCTAGAAGGAAACCGTATTTTATGAGGGAATTGTATTGTGGATGTGCATCATTGCGAATATTGTATTATGAGAGAGGATACTGTGAGAGAAAGAAGAGGAAGTTACAATGGGTGTGTTGTAGGTTGTATCCCTTCATTTGTTGGATAATAAAAAGGAAGGGCCTGACAATTTCTCTGATGGACGTAACCTACACTGGGTGAACCACATATATCTATGTCTCTATTGTATTGTGTATCTTCTGTGTTTTATTTCTGCATTTGTTTTTATTTTATTTCTCCACGATCCTATTTTTCTAATAACTAGTATCAGAGTGAAAGGTAACTCGTAGGAAAAGAGGGTTCATGGTTTGAGTGGGAGAAATTGTGGAAGATGGAAAGTTTAGAGTTGAGAAATTTAATACAACTAGAAAAACTTGGGTTTATTGCATTCGACAAAAATCTAATGTTTTTGATACCTTTAAAAAATGGAAATCTTTGGTTGAGAACGAGACAGGAAAAATGTTGAAGTGTCTCATATCATACAATGGAGGCGAATATTGTAGCAAGGAGTTTGATGATTATTGTTCATACCATGGGATTTGTAGAAAGAAGAAAGTTCAAGGAACACCACAAGAAAATGGTGTGTCAGAAAGGATGAAGAGGACAATCATGGACCTTACAAGGAGTATAAGATTGCATGCTAGGTTTCCCTTGAAATTATGGGAAGATGTTGTAGATATTGTTGTTTAATTAATAAACAAAGGAACTTCAAGCTCTTTGGATGGTGGAATTCCAGAGGAGGCTTGGAAAGGTAGAAAGATAAACTATTCTTTTTTGAAGACTTTTGGTTGTGATGCATTTGTCCATATTGATAAAGAAAATAGAACAAAACTTGAGGAAAAATCCAAGAAGTGTACCTTTATTGGATATGGTGTTAATGATTTTGGTTATTGATTATGGGATTATGAAAATCACAAAATCATTAGGAGTAGATATTTCATATTCAATGAGAAGTTCATGTACAAAGATTAGTTGCAGGGAAAGGAATAGGAAAAAGAAAAAACAAAATACACAGTGCTTGATGAGATCACTAAAAAGGAAATTCCAATAGTACTAGAAAATCAAAATGTACAACAACAGGTGAAACAAGTACCTCATACTCCTACAAGTGTTGTTAGAATATATACCAGGTTAAGTAGACCTATTGAACGATACTTGTTACAGAAATATTCCCCCAAGGACAGGTGAACTTTCCCTTGGAGTACATACCCCTCTACCAAGACAAAAAACTACCATTATATAAACATAAAAATGCACAATAGGCTTATAACACATAGTGATGTCAACAATATAGAATTTAACATACTAATAAAAACAAATGCTGATATAATAGCCCAGGATATCATAAAAATAATATAACATCATTTTTAACAGAGATTTTACTTCCTCTTCTTATGGATTGTAATATAGATGGCAGTGTTTATCATTTTTCAGCTCAGGAAATCCCTCCCCCACTCCTAAGTATTGTGACACCTCAAAATCATAGATATATGGAACCATTCAATTCTCCCAATAGCCTAAGATTTACAGTTTTCCAAGTGTAGATATAAATTTCACACATTAGTCTGATGGGACGATTAAAATATGGCCCCACCTGTAGGACAAAACATCCTATGTATAGTTAAGAAGAGGTAGGCAAGAGAGTCTTAGATGGTCTTAAAGTTAGTTCCCAATGGTAGATTTATGGAGTTCATTGACCTTTTCTTAACCATGCATACTTCTTTTCAGCTTTGTCTACAAGTAATGTCACACATCAGGACAAGTTTTAAGATTTAGGAATTTTATTTATTGTTTGTCAGATCATCACCCTCACTAGGTAGAATGCTCTGCTGCCAACAAGCCTGTTCAGTGCTCCGACAGGTTTACCTAGTCATACCATAGGCTGGTACCCATTGCCAGCAGACCTATTCAGTATCCCGACAGGTTATCCTCTTACACCCTTTTACAGTAGAGATTGGTCCACCATTTTTTGATATTTTTATATAAAGATTTCTTTTTGCAAGAAAATGGGGAGGCATCTCTAAATTTTTTTATTCAAGACTGGGATGGTTTTTATGTTAGAGGATGACTCTTATTTATGTATTCCTTATAGATTTTCCTAATGTAAGGGTACTTAAGAAAACGTATCCTATCTAAATAAATGGTATAATCAAGAATTTTTAGTGTGTAGTGGATGTTACCATTGGAAAAGAATAGAAAGGTATATTTAGGCCCTACTCACTTTCTTACTTTTTAAAGCTATGTTGATGTTTCCATGGCTAACAGATAATCAAACCTTCTTGCTACTCTTTCATAAATATACTTTACTCACCTACTTAGGTTTCTTGGGTAAATTGTAAGAGTAAACTCTAGGTTTGATAAGACAAGGTATTAATTCCTTATATCCTCTAGTGATGGAGGTTATGAGAAATTGCCATTAAATATGCCTTGAGAGAAAGGAAGATAGAAATATTGCAAAAAATATGGCTAATTTATAGAAAGCAATTTCTAAGCATAATAAGAAGTCATTCTTCAACTGATGCTTAAGCAGAAAACAAAGTTCAATATAGCAATATATTTTTCCGAAGTAAAATGATTCCCTTTTTGTCTCCTTGAAATTGTCCACTTGTGGTGAAATAAATACCTGCTGAAATCTCTAAAAATTGTTTATCAACAAATAAACACTTTAAATTATTTACATATGTACAATCAAAAACCAAAAAAAGTTTTAAGAATAGGGGGAGGTTTGAAACCCAACATTATGAAGAGGTTGAGTTGGTTTATTATTTGGGTTAGGTACCATTTGTGCCGGTAATAATGTTTGTCTTGGGGGCCTTGTATTTTGGTATTGGTGGGGCTGTTGTGGAATAGGAGGTAAAGGTGGGGGAAAAAACCTGGAAAACATTGTTGGACGTTCGATGGAAACTGTGGGTAAGGATGAGTGGGCATAGGTACAAGTGGAGCCTGAGTGTTTGCTTGGCTATGCCCTCCTCTCCATCCTTGCAGCCAAGGATGGTGATATTGTGGAGATCAGTTTTTCCAATTTGGTGAGTTCCAATATTATGGTTGTTGATAATAGGGTGGAACTTAAGGTGGTAGATCCTAGTATGTAGGCTGACTCCTAGGATTCCATGGCCTCCTAAGTGCATAAGAGGATTCCCTAGGAACGCCACTTCTGTAAATTGCTAATAAACTAGGCAGGGATGGGAATTTTTCGGTTGGGTGGTCTTCAGTGCAAAGCCACAAACTAAAATGTTTTCTGATGGGCACTCTCTTGAGGAATGCTTCCTCCTTAACCTTGGACAAAATATGCACATTTTTGCATTCTCCTCCTCCTATTTCTTCTTAATCTTTAGGGTTTCAAACTAGGAACCTATTGTACTTAGGATATCAGTTTTGAAGTTATCCAATAGGTTTCCTATCTCTAACCTTGTAATACCACTTGAACTAACTATTTTTAGGTTTCTACTATAAAGATCCTAAACACTCTTCCCAGTTTTGGCTCTACTCCTCGAGTAATTTCTACACATTTCACAGATTTCAGTGAATGGTTTATGGGCTATGTCACCTGATTCCATCAAGTTAAGCATCTCTAGATATTCTTCCAAAATTCACTTAAGGAAAAGAGTCCTGACTGCATCATCTGGAAGGTCATGGTATTTCGATTTCTGTGAGGTATAAGAAAACTGTTCCATGTAATCCTCAAGACTCTCATCCTCTAACTGTTGGATTTTAAAAATATCATTACGAGAATCCTTGGACTTGTAGTAGTATTGGTATTTTTTAAGAAATATAGATTTCATGTCTTCCCAAGACCTAATATTGGACTCTCCTAACCCTATGAACCATCTTAGTGAAGAATCCTTGAGAGTGGTAGGAAAAAGTTTTAATTTATGGGCATATTGCAAGTAGTTGTAGCTCCTACACAAGATGTCAAACTCAAATAGGAAGGTATTCAGGTCTTCATTTCTTTTACCATAAAAGGTGGGCAATGCAGAGAGTTGAATGTTCTTCATCTTGACATTCTATGTGGTATCCAAAATTAAGAACCCAAAGGTGGTTTCTATTTGGTTTCCAACTTCTTCTCCCTCATTGTGTCTTACATGGTTGTGATCCTCCTAATCATCCATACTGATTTGGTTTCCAAAGAGAGAGTACCTAAATGGTTTTATCCTTGAATATAACAAAGTATCACAAGGTTCTTTTCTAGGAAGGGTATCCCTTTGATGGGAAGATTTATCTACTATTTGGATGTTTGGGACGTTACTCAAGCATGTTGAAACTATTGGTGCCAAATTTTATGTTTCAACTTGGGATACAATTATATTGGCTAAACTTCCAAAAATAGCATTCACCTATTCATGGTCAATGATATCCACAAAGTTAGAGTCTCCTGGTGGTGGTGAAAAGGAAAAGGTTGTGTTGTCTAGTTCTGATGAAGGCTCGAGTGGTCTTGCCTCCTGTCCCACTACTGTTGAAGTTTCAATTTTCTTCTCTATAGTGCCCTCAGTTTTTGTCTCTTCAAATACTTCTTTATCTCTTTGGGTTGATCTAACCCCTATTTTCCAATATCGTTCTGTGGAGTTTATGGGTGGAGTGTTCCTTCCACCAAAAAGGTTAGAAGGAACCTTGATAATAATTTTTGGTTTGGTTTTGATGTATCTTCCATTTGTGTCCCTAGGTTTTTTCATGAAGAAGTAAAAAAAAAAAACTACCATTGGGTTTGTGGAAACCTTCTATAATAGATGCATAGGTTCTTACCTCTCATCTTAAAGTTCGTCCGCCACCAAAATAATGCTAATGTTCATAAATAATCTACTACCTAACTATTTTCTACCTTAAGACAACTACCCGACAACGACGCCAAAATTGAAGGGTATTCTATATGCACTAATTCCCTCAATTAAATTATCAACCTAGGGTAAGTAAACTTAGAGTTGTGGCCTAGTATGAGCCAAGGTAGAAATGGAAGGTAATGGAAAGTTTGTCTAGCTAAGGAGATAGTTTACCCTAGGGATCAACAATCTTTTTGATTTATAATTTGACTTTTTAAAGAGATGACTTTAAAAATCTATTTAAACAACAAACTCTATGTAAAGAAACCTTCAATTAATGAGCTTCAAGCAATTCTAGAACTATGAACTGTTTAACCTAAGTAACCTTAAACAATCTAGGTCTATGAACTATCTCTAAATAAGAAAATAACAAGAAATCTATTTCAAAGCTATTTAATCTTTTCAATCTCTTTTTGAATAAGAAAACAACAAGTAATCTATTTCTGAATTATTTGATCTATCTATCTTTGAGTGAACAAGCAAGTAAGCAAGTAAGCAATTAAAATATCAAAACTATCTTAACAAGTGAACTCTATTCTTAAAAAGAACTCGCAAATATTTCTATCTTGCAAAGAAATCTACTTAACTAAAAGAGAGAGTGTTATGACAATATTCAAATTCTAATCTATCAAAACTATTTCTATCTTGCAGTAAAGAAGAAATTATTAAAATGTGATGATTGTGTCTTTGGTGTTGAATAACATCACGATGGAGTCTAACTACCAATGATAACTCAAGTGAAATTAACTCAATGCTAATTTCTACAGAGAAATGTAAAGTATGGATAAGGCAGTCTATAGAGAGTTTTGCCATCATAAAAGTAACACTAAGTGCTCTTGGAATCCATGAGATCTTTAAACATTGTGTAGAAAATATTCAACATCAATCATTCACTTTATCACACAACTGCTGGAAAGTACCCTATTCAAAATCACTAACTCAAGCAAAGATATAAACTCATAATCAACACCTAATTAAAAATCCTAATTCAAATTCATGACTAAGATGAAAATAAAAACACTTTGTGCAAACCTACAAACTCTTGACTAATGCTAATTAGAAATCACAACTCAATTCATAACTGAGACTTCATTAAAAATCATAACCTAAAGTGAACTAAACTATCATTAAGAATCATACTCAAAATCAATCAAAATGCTATTAAAGATCATAACTCAAAATCCATTTCTATCCTATCAAGCTAAGGCATAATTAATAAATAAAACAGACCTATAAAGAGTATTTTCAATTACAAGTAAACCTATCTAAATTAGTACTCTCTCAAAACTATCAAAACTAAAGCAGTTAATCTATCAAAGATACAAATAAACCTATCTAAATTAGTACTTTGTAGAGTAACTTATAGCTAGGAAGAAAAATACATAACAATGAAATTAACCAGTTCCTACAACCTGCAAATAAGATATAATCATTAACACACAACCATGGACGTCCCTCTATGATATACACAATTCAGAAAACAATATGCAATTAAGAGAAAGTGTATAGGAAGATGAATTAGATAAGGAATCTTTAATTAAGATATACACATATCAACAATTGAAATTGAGAAACTTACACAATGAAGAAATGATTTCAAAATATAAGAAAGACAACAAGATAATTGTAAATTTGTACTGATAGAAACAATCACCCATACCATTGGTGCCCCCCCCAAGAAGGTCGTGACAACACTCCAACAGGAAAACGCAGTCGCTAAATTAACACAACATTGTCATTAAGCATAAAAATAGAGTATGTAAGGTAGCTAGAGAGGTAGTGGAGGGGCCCAGAGGGCCCATAGTGATAATAGTGGAGGCCATTCAATGTAAGGTGGACTAGGTCCACTATATTATTAAATAAGACCCACTATCGTAGTTATATATAATAAATGGGTAGTTAAATATAATAAATGTAAGAGGAATTCTTAGAAGGTTCTACTTCTAAAAGATTCCTCCTCTAGAATGTTCTTAGATAATGGTAGAATTATATAAAGGGGTTCAATTAATGTAATGATATATGAAGTGAAGTATTGTATTTGGAGCTGAAGCTCATTAGGAGGATGCCCCTTCAAAGAGACAAGTGAACAAGAGAGGATCTCTTCCATAATAGGATCGATTGTATGGTGTGGCCCTACCCTAAGAGTTTGATATAATGATTGGTGGTTTTGAATATTTTTCTTCTATATATATTGTGGTGCTTTTGTATTTAGTATTAGGTACTTAACAAGTGGTATCCGAGCACTTTCCTTAGCAGGTATTGTGGGTAAATATTTTTATTTTGCAGATTTTTGTTCAGAGAAGAAAAAAGAGGGCTGCGACATTACAAAAAATTTCGGTATGTTTTTGTGAAAAATTTGCAGAAAAATGTTGTATACATGAGTTCCTCTCAAAAAAACACCGAAGTTGAAAAACAAAATCGTCTGAAACGGAGTCCGAGAAGTCAAGATATTGAAGTTTTAAAATCTGCAATTTTTAGGGTTTTTTCCGTGGACGACGGTGCGATTTTTTTTTATATCTGTAGCAGTTGGAGGCCTAATTTGTCCAAACAAATTACAGATCTGAGTTCCTCTCACAATTTCACCCAATTTCAAAAAGAAATTGGCTGAAATGGAGTCCAGGAAGCGAAGTTATGAGCATTTTAAATTCAACAGTTTTTTAGGGTTTTTCTGGAAAACACCACAATTTTATGTTGTAAGTTATTGTTCTATTTTTTGGGTTTTTTCGTGATGGCTACGGAACCGAAGAGTTCATAGGGTGATCATATGGCTATTTCCTCTCAAACCTTCAAATAAATTGTTGAATCATTCAAATCCCAATTGTATGACACATTGAATGACAAATTGGATGCCTTTGTAGATGGTCTCAATGATAATTTCCGTAGTATTCAAGATTCATTGGATAACATGCATGAGAGATTTCTTATGGCAGACCTCAGGGATGAATATAATCAAGAAATATATGCTTGGTATGATTTTGAGGCCAATTGTGATGATTGGTATATGGATAGTTGTCATTTCTGGGATGACAACCACTTCCATATTTTATTTGATGACTCTACTCCACCTTCTGTAG
>ML792495.1:655659-669386 GCA_009831015.1 Picea engelmannii | reverse complement strand
ATAAGGCTTCTTTTGTACGCGGATGACCTTATATTGATTGCTAAATCAACTCTTGGTTTGCAAGAGCACTTATGTTCCCTTGAGCAGTTTTGTAGAAGGGTGGGGATGCAAGTCAATATTAGCAAAACGAAAGTAGTGGTTTTTTCTAACAAAAGAAAGCATAACCAGCATAAGTTTTACTTTGAAGGAAACATTCTGGAAGAAGTTGCAGACTACAAATACCTTGGAATTGACTTCAACAGAAATTTAAGTTGGGATGGTTGTAGAAATAAAAGAAATTTAGGGGGTTGGAAAGCATTTTATTCTTTTCAAAACAGGGGTAGAGAGGCAGAGCTGTGGGACTGGAAAACCACTCTAACTCTTTTTGGGCTTCTAGTGATTCCGGTGATCCTCTACGGTTGTGAACTATGGGCCAGTAGCACAACCGATATGCAGTGGAAACAAATTGAGAAAATTCATAAGCGATTGATTACAAACAAATTCAAAATTAAAAGTGCAGTTCCTTATGTTATCTTGTTAAGTGAAACAGTGGTTGCCCCTATTGAAGCAATTTCTATGGTGCGAGTCATAAGGTATTTGAAAAACATTGAGCAAATGGAAGAGGGCAGATGGCCTAAGGTTGTGTTTAGTGACAGATTGTGCAAAAGAAAGAAAACTCGGATGCGGCAAAATAACAAATGGTTTAGTAAATGGGGCATTTGCTTGAGCATGTGTCCTACAAAGAGTAAAAAGATAAAAACTTTTGTTATGGATAAGTTCCACAAACGTACTTGGGAGAAAGAGCTAGGGAGAAAGAAGAAGTACTACATTGAAGAGTTTAACCCCACTCATAACCATCAGCAAAAGGCGTACATAGGGGCCAATATTTCTTGGAGATCTAAAATTATTATTGCTCAATTAAGGACTAATTCTCATCAACTCCGTTGTGAAACATGACGCTGGAAAAGGCCAAAAGAAAGGTGGGAAGAAAGAGTATGTATTTTGTGCTCGTCCGGAAAAGTGGAAACAGAAAAACATTTCATTTTAGAATGTGAGGCCCTCAAAGACAGCAGGGAAAATTATGCAGATATTCTAGCAGTTAATTCTTGGGATAATCTATTCAGCAAAGAGTTTGTTGAGAAGCTGGGAGCGATTATTGTAAAACTTCACAGGAAAATGGTCGAATACAAAAGCCAGATGGAAAAACAATCTGTCCCATAGGCTATTTTTAGCCTCGTGGACGTTAAAAAATACTTTCTTTCTTTCTTTCTTTATTATGGAACCCTTTATGTACTATTTATTTGAAATTTAGCCCATTTATGTACTATTTATTTGAAAGTTAGCCATTGGTTTGGGTAGGAAAAGTAATATCAAGAGATGTGTTGGTGATAAGAAGAAAGTAAGGCCATATGTTGTATTTGGGTGGTGACCCAATATATTTTTCCTTATTTGATAAGGCAAGATAAGATCGCCTGTAGTGATATTTCCAAGGCCCAAGTCGAGCCTTCGATACAAATCTTGGGTACTTGCATTGCTATTTAAATGGATATTGAAAAATATCTTTTCAATTAATGATGTCTTGTGGAACATTGACTTACTTTCATGTGATATAATGAGTTATTTATGTTGTCTTTATGTAAATACACATGATTGTGTTGAAAATCACATGTGATATAATGAGTTATTTATGTTGTATTTATGTAAATACACATGATTATGTTGAAAATCATATTAGATTAATATTATGCACTCTTTTTTTCAAAGGAATAATTATTTCGTAAATTATGTATTAAATAAGAAACTTTAAATTTAAATTCAGATTCTTTAATTTGTATAAAGCAATAGGAAAAATAGGAAAAAAATAAAAATAAAAGATGTTCTTAAATATTGGTAGTAGCGTTTGCTTTATTCATTGATGAGTTTCTCCACTAATACTTTTAGTTGACATTCATGAATTGTGAGAATATAAACCATAAATGTTGTAATATTGATAAACAAATTGTAACATGTACTAAAAGTAAGGTGCATTGCACATGATTTTAGATGTAAAAAATGAGACAGTGTTGAAAATAATGATGCACGGGTAAAAAGTAAAGACTAATCCATGTAGCATAGAAAATATGAGTGATAACATCTACAATGACGGGTGTATTTACAAAAATGATGTAATTATTTTTATTTAAGCCAAAGATAATATAATGTAGATTTATTTTTTCATGTTAAATGTGTAATGCATGGTAGTGCATGCACTAAATTACCAATGGCAATTAACTATTGAACAAACAAGTATTGGAAAGTTGCTCAAGTGTAAAGAAAATTAATGATTCCAATAGTGATGTGAACCATTGATGTATATATTGTTTATATATTACAAAACAATTACAACTCTCCATTTTCTAACAATAATATATATAGAGAGAGATATTCAATGTCTAGAAAAATCAAGTTTAAATATAAACTATAGCCATGTTTGATTTATGGTAAACCAATATGTTAGAAGTATTAATTTGTAGTGTAACTTTTGGAGATGCCACTTTTGTGGGGAAGTGCTAATGTAGTGATGTCTCTTACTAGCATTAACTGGATTGATTCTGGGGTGATTATGCTTGCTTTCTCGGCTTTCCTTCAGGGTTTTCATGTGCATATTATTCATTGAAGGCTATTGTGTGCATGTTCATGGGCTCATGGAGTTGTGATGATGAAATTATAGGTTGAAAATTTCTAGTATTAAATGTGCATAGATAGAGAACGAATGTGATTTTAGGGTTATAACAACAAAAATAACATCATCTTTCTATTAGAAATCCAAGTCATGGCATTCCCAAGCATCATTAATAAAAATATTGTGGTTTTTAGGTTGTATGATAGCTTGATACGTGATAATAATACGATGTGCATATATTGATTTGTTGGTTTAAAGATCATGAAGATGAATCTAGTAAAGGTTAAATGTGTGAATGTTTATGTTGATGGGATCAAATTTGTTTATATCATTAGAGTAAGTAATAAAACCACAAGAAATATAAACTTTTCAAAGATATAGAATTTTTAAAAGGGATATGTAAGGGAAAAATAGTTTAAAAGAAAATTTGACAAAAAAGAATACACTCAAGAATATTACAAGAACCAAAGAAACTCTAGGTAAGGTTATGATACCAAAAACATGGTCTCCATAAACACTGAAGGATATTATTATTGAACAATTCACACATTACAATGAGGGTTCTCACTCTTATAAAGAGCTTGAGAGACCAAAACCCTAATATTTTAACCTAAAATCAGTAAGGTGAATTTATTACATGGGTAAGCCTTGTATCTATAATACCCCCCCATAAGGCGTATAATGCCAAAAAAGAACAAACTGAAATCAAATACATATTTGTTGGAGTTACTTCACACACACCTAGGATTTATTTTCCTAAGGTTTTTCCTTGTTTATTAGTTATGATTAGTCATTATTTAGTCTCCTGTAATTTAGGGGAGAATATTCCACCTGGAGAATATTCTCTTTCAGTTGACACTTCAGTTTGACTAGTTGAGTTGAGTTTAGATGTTGCATTAGTTTTGTCACCATGCAACATTGGGATCATCACCATGTTAATTCGACCTTGCCTTGGTATTATCACTAGAGTGGTGCATTAGCCTTGATTCCCTAAGTTAACTCTTCACCACTCTCTGTTCAATCAGTTAATTGAAGACTAGTTGACTAGTTAACTCAACTAGGTGGCAGTTTACTCCCGTAACTGTCTAAGAGACTAGACTAGGTGGTAGTTCACTCCCGTAACTATTGGTGTGTGTCTAGATCACTCTAGACCACCACTATGGCGCATTGGTTATTATCCAGTCGAACTCATTGAGTTATACAGAGTATATCATGTGTAAATTATTCATAACGATTAATGAGAATTCTTTCATTCGTTCTCTCCTTCTTCTTTCTTATATTCTCGCTGCAAATGTGTGTATCATTGTTTAGCTAAATCTATTATGTGCAGGTTCAACACATTTACATGGTATCAGAGCCGACAGATTGCTAAGTAAAATCTACACCAAATTTTTCTGCAGGTACAAAAGATTGAAGACAACAGAAAGATGGAATTCCAAAAAGAATTCATTCTTACACCTTACAACTATTTTGCATGGAAGGAGAAAATAACAATACCTCTCTGATCCAGAGGGTTGTACAGGTTAACCATGAATACAAATACAGAGTCAACATCATCCATAGAAAAATCCAAGTACTTAAATCGCATGGATGAGGCACTCAGAACAATTTGCAGTCATATTTCTCTTGATCTCCTTTTCCACGTATCTTCTTGTAAGACTCCCAATGAAGCCTGGAAAACCTTGGAAGGGCTCTTTGGCAAATAGGATGAGATGAGGAGACACATGCTAGAGGTGGAGCTGCTCACATTGGATCCAAAAAGCTTCAACAATATCCAAGATTTCTTTACAAAATTCAAGGATTTACTGTCGCAACTCAAAGCTTGGAGGGTTGATAAATCGGCAGAGGAGAAACAAATGGTTCTCCCCATTCTCTCCAAGCTTGGTCCTGAATTCTCTGTATTTGTATCCACATTCCATACTGTCATATTCACCTTTGGAGCCACCTGGAAGATGCCTTCTCTTGAGGACTTTATCGAATCCATGACACAAGAGCAAACCAAACTCATCAACATGGGCACAATCAAATGCCCAAGGGCACATGCACTCACTGTGCATGATGGTAGCCACAAATATCAAAAATCTAAAGATAAAGATAAACAGAAAGCTCATGCATATCTGAAGAAGGAAGGGTACACAAAACCCTTCACCGATGCCTCCAGATCCAAAGGAGAAAAGGGAGGAAAAGGAGAGAAATGCACGCACTGTCACAAAAGATTCCATTCGAAATCTGCATGCATGCAAAAACAAATAGATTTGATGTCTCAAATATTTCAGCAAAACAACCTTGGAGATCGCATCCCCGAGGGTCCCAAGAAGAAGAAGCCAGAAGATCTGGATTCCAAGAAAGACAATTCTAGCCATGCCTTAATTGCGATCAACTCCTCTCTCGATGCTTAGATCGTTGATTCGGGAGCATCACATCACATGGTTGCCTCAAAAGCAATATATTCTTCTTTGAATGCATGCAAAGGTCCTCTTATTCTGATGGGGGACAACTCTTCTGTCGAAGTCACTGGCAAAGGAAGGATTGAACTCACCAACAGAAGCTTCGAGAATGTGTTGCACGTTCCCAAGCTTTCTGTCAACCTTCTCTCCGTGTATCAGATGACGAATTTTGACACCAGAAAGAAAGTCATATTCACACCAAATTCTGTGGACATCTACAACATGCAAACCAACTCCAGGGTTGCTACCGGTGAGGTGAACCATCAGTCTAGATTGTATACATTTTCTGAATTCATTGAACATGATTCTGTTTTACTGCTTACTCATGCTGATGAAAGTAGTAGGATATGGCATGAAAGGTTTGGACATTTGAATTTAAGATACATGCAACAACTTAACAAGCACAGATTAGTTGATGGTCTACCAAACATCCATTTCTCCAAGGGAGTGTGTGAGGGATGTGTTCTCGGGAACACCCTCAAGAGAAATTCAACAAGGGAAAGTCTCAGAGAGCCTCCACACCTTTAGATCTGATTCACAGTGACCTTATGGGTCCCTTTCCGCATCCATCCATCATCAAAGCGAGGTTTGTTCTCATTTTTGTTGATGATTTCTTACGTTTTACTTGGATCTACTTTCTCAGGCAAAAAATACGAGGTCTTTCAACACCTCAAAGATTTCAAAGCCTTGGTTGAGACACAGTCCAGAAAGAAGATCAAAGTCCTTCGAACTGATAACGGGGGAGAGTATGTGAATCATGAGATCCACAATCTTTGTCATGAGGCAGGGATCCAGTTGCAGCACACAGTTCCCTATACTCCACAACAAAATGGAGTTGTTGAGCGGAAAAATAGATCTCTAAAGGAGAGGGCATGTTGCATGCAAAGTCACTACCACAAAGATTATGGGTTGAAGCACTTAATTGTGCAACATACATCCAAAACAGATCTCCCCATAGATTTGTCAAGGATAAGACCCCCTACGAGGCTTGGAGCGGCCTCAAACTAGAAGTGACCCACTTTCTCATTTTTGGTTCACGTGTATGGGCCAAGATTCCCTCTGAAAAGAGGAAGGCACTTGATCCACAGAGCATTGAGTGCATTTTTGTTGGTTACCCCAACGGTGTGAAGGGATATCGTCTTATTGATCTTTCCTCGAACCAGTTTATCATTGAGCATAGTGTCCAATTCGAGGAAAGTATCTCGCATGTACCTCAGCAGCTGCATGCAGACACCTTCACTCTTCCCCCTGTCCAAGATGATCAACATGCACATGCCGAATCTTCTTCAGACGAGAGTTATGATTCAGAGGACTTAGATGATTCAGATTCAAAGTCGGTATAGTCAGATGCAGAGTCAGAGCATCCAGATGCAGTTGCAGAGCCAGAGTAGAGGCCCAAGTGGGCACAGACTACTCTTCAGGCTGCAGGGAATTTCGTTGGTGATCCAGCTAATACTAGGAGGACTCGATCTGATTTCGAGGAGTCTCCTGTTGCACTCACTGCCACCAAACCATTTCCCTCCAGGCATCTTTTCTTGGTTCAGTCCTCATATCTGCAGTCTTATGGCGAGGCTGCTAGAAATCCCTTTTGGGAATCCGCCATGTAGGAGGAGTACAACTCCCTCCTCGAGAACCATACTTGGGATTTGGTTCCCCTTCCTTCTGGGAGGAAACTTGTTAGATGTAGATGGGTCTATAGGACCAAGAGCGCAGCGGATGGACAAATCAGTAGATACAAAGCCAAACTTGTCGTTAAAGGCTTTCAGCAGGTTCATGGTATTGACTATGATGAGACCTTCACTCCAGTAGTGAAGATGGATTCCATACGATTGGCACTTGCCATTGCGGAAGCCAAAGGATGGGAAGTCCATCAGATGGATGTGAAGAATGCATTTCTTCATTGATCTCTCTGAGGAGATCTACATGGAGTAGCCCCAGGGATTTATGCAGGACTCATCTTTGGTCTGTCTACTGAAGAAGTGACTTTATGGCCTCAAGCATGCTCTGAGGGCATGGTATCCCAAGATGGACTCCTACCTATTGCCACAGAACTTTGTATGTTGTAAATCAGACCCGAATGTTTACATGCTCAGGACGACTGATTCACTTCTACTTTTAGTTATGTATGTCGATGATTTGTTGATCATCGGGTGCTCGACTTCAGTGATTGTTGCAGTCAAGAGGATTCTACATGACAGGTTTTTTATGATGGACATGGGTCCGCTACACTTCTTCCCTGGACTCGAGATCAGTCAGGATGCATCAGGCATCAAACTGTCTCAGGCCAAGTATGCACGAGATCTCCTTGAGAGATTTCACATGACAGACTACAAATCTATTCCGATTCATTTCCTATCATGAGTCAAACTTGAGGATGGCGGGGAGACTCCACTGGTTGACATCACACTGTCCAAACAGCTAGTGGGGAGCTTGTTGTATCTCACACACTCCAGACCAAACCTCTCCTATGCAGTTGGCACAGTTTCCAGGTTCATGCAGGAGTTGCATGAGCTACATTGGAAAGATGCAAAGCATATCTTTCAATACGTACAAGGCACCATCACCTTTGGGATTCATTATGCAGCAAACTCTACATTAGATCTCATTGGGTTTACTGATTTTGACTAGACCGACGATAGCATTGATCGCAAGTCCACATCTAGTTACTCACTCAGTCTTGGTTCTGGGCCTATCTGTTGGTTGAGCAAGAAGCAAGCTGCCATTGCTCTATCTTCAACCGAGGCAGAATACAGAGGGGTAGTTAACATAACCATTCAGGCTATGTGGATACAACATTTTCTCACTGAGTTGGGCATTTAGCTTCATTGGTCGATCGTCATCTGGTGTGACAACCAGAGCACTCTGAAGTTTTGTAGAGATCCAGTTCAGAGGCAGCGGACGAAGCACATCGAGATCCACATGCACTACATCTGGGACTTACAGTTATGTCCTTTAGCAGAACAGACAACAAACATCTTCACCAAGACTTTCACTGAGCAGAAATTTCATTCTCTACGAAGTCGTCTTGGAGTGAATGACACAATTGCCTAGCAACTGTAGTTCTTCTTTTTACATACATTGTACCTTTGAGGGGGGGTTTTCCCATGAGGTTTTCCCTATTTCCTCACTTTATTTTCAGTGTATCTTTTGTACTTGGGTACCTAACATGGCCTCGTTGTCGGGACCCAATCTTTATTTTCACCATAGTGATGTTCAGGGGGGGTGTTGGAGTTACTTCACACACACCTGGGATTTCTTTTTCCTAAGGTTGTTCCTTGTTTATTAGTTATAATTATTCATTACCCAGTCTCCTATAATTTAGGGGAGAATATTCCACCTGAAGAATATTCTCTTTCAGTTGACACTTCAGTTTGACTAGTTGAGTTGAGTTTAGATGTTGCATTCGTTTTGTCACCATGCAACATTGGGATCATCACCATGCTAATTCGACCTTGCCTTGGTATCATCACCAGAGTAGCGCATTATCCTTGATTCCCTAAGTTAACTCCTCACTACTCTCTGTTTAGTCAGTTAACTGAAGACTAGTTGACTAGTTAACTCAACTAGGTGGCAGTTCACTCCTGTAACTGCCTGAGAGACTAGACTAGGTGGCAGTTCACTCCCGTAACTGCTGGTGTGTGTCCAGATCACTCGAGACCACCACTATGGCGCATTGGTTATCCTCCAGTCGAACTCATTGAGTTATACAGAGTATATCATGTGTAAATTATTCATTATTCACAATGGTTAATGAGAATTCTTTCATTCTTTCTCTCCTTCTTCTTCTTTCTTCTATTCTCTCTGCAAATGTGTGTATCATTGTTTAGTTAAATCTATTTTGTGCAGGTTCAACACATTTACAATATTGAATGTAAAACACATAAATTGAACACTAAACATCAGTAACATCTTTTAGAAGCTTTTTTTTTAACACAATTCTCAGACCAGTTTGAGCTCCATCAAGATGCCTCATAGCCCTCGTAACGATGTAGTTGTTGAGATGAATTCTTGAGTTCCTGGATTCCACCTCCTCAAACTCTCTAATAATGAATCTACCAAAGTCAATTACCTGACAACAATCCACACGCATGTCACGTCACCTCACTAGTAGATTGCAATCCGCATGCATGTCTCTCCAACTAATGAGGGATATTTCCCTAGATCCACAACTTTTGAACTAACTGAGAAATAATCTGTTTTGACTTGTTAATTGATCCCTTCACGTCTTCAAAGCGTGGGCTTCCTAAAATGCATAAAATCCCTTTTCTTTGGTAGATTTGTCACCATTGTCAGCATTCGATGGATATTCAATCAAGGCTACACTCACTATATGTTTTCTATCTTTGACCTTTCCCTTAAGAACGCCATTGGCTCATTGTTGACAATTTCAAGTTGTATGACACAACTTGCAATACTGGCATTTTATTTTCTCTTTGTCTTTTGTTGATCTATTACGATTGTTTTTTGCATAGAATGCAAATTCCAGTTGGTTATCACCTTTAGTGGTTCTCTTTTCTTTTTCTAGCAATGTTGCAATTATTTTGTTTAGACTTTGTGAAGGTAGATGACTCAGTGTAAAGATAGCACTACTGCATTTAGGCGACAAACCGTTCAGAAGAATAGACTTGGCCTCCTATTCATCAACTATTGCCTTGAATTTTACAAATTGTTTGATAATAGATATTAGATTGTTGATGTGACTTGAAATGGTGGTTTTAGTTGACATCTTAAAGATGAATAACTGTAATTTCAAGGAACATTTCACACACCGTTGTGCCCCAAATAACTTTTTAAGTTTTTCCTAGATCTCCTTCGATGATTTGCCCAAATCTACATGATGTAGTTGTGAACCTGAGAGGGCAAGGTCAATAATGTTTTTTTCCTTATCATCTTTTCTCTACGATTCTATCAACATGTTCATATCTGCAGGTTTTTTCCTCAATTCCTTTAACAATTCCCCAAAGGTTTTTATTCATTAATTGCATTTGGATCTTCATTTTCCATGTATGGAAATTGAAACCTGAATACTTCTCTAATGGCATCTCCATGACTGATCAGATATTTTTCATTGCTAAAAAGTAATTACCGTTGGAAATAAAATTTCTGAAAATAAAAAACAAAAACTCACTGAAAATTACCACTACATCTATGTATGTACCGTATGGATTGTACAGTTTATAGGTTGTAAGGATTTGACACTCAATTTGGATGGAAAAAAAAATCGACCTTTAACTCTGCTGGCGGCTCAACCTAACTTGGTGACGATTCTTAACTAATTTGATATGATAGTTTAGCATTTGAAATGGCACCTCAGTCGGCTATATAGATTTGGATAAAAAAATGGTGGCTCTTTAATTCAACATCTCTAAAAACGTGGGTGGCTTATCTTGGCAGTAGATATCTCTAAATGACGGCTAAATTAGAACTAAAGTGGCAACTCTTCTAAATCAACCCACAATTTCAAACATATAATTGAACCCTTTGATTTCAATTTTCAGCTTCTGACCATCCTGCTCTGATACCATATTACGAGAACTTAAAAAACCCTGGGTAGGGTTACGATACCAAAAACATGATTTCCATAAACATTGAACAATATTATTATTGAACAATATACACATTATAATGAAGATCCTCACTCTTATAAAGAGCTTGAGAGACCAAAACCCTAAAAACTGAAAACCTTAATCTTTTAACTTAAAATCACTAAAGTAACTTTATTACATAAATAAGTCTTATATCTCTAATAAAAAAAGATAAATTTAATATTGAAAAATATTTAGTGTATAGTAAAAACATAAAAAATGCAAAATTTTCAAACAACAAAGAAAAAATATAATTTATAAAAGAAAATTGACAAAGAAGAATACATTTCAAAAAATATAAATTTAAAATTAGAGAATATTTAGTGTGATTAATTTATTTTACTGTATTTTAGCAAAAAAAATCCATGTTTTATTTAAAATAAATGCACAACACTAATAATAATAATAAGATGAAGCTTTGAATTAAAAAATAGAAAAAAAAAATTACTCATTATTATTATTATGAAATCCATGCTTAAACTAGAGAAAAAGAATAGTCATTATTATTATAATGAAATTCATGCTTCAATTGATTTTTTCAAGACCAGGGAAAAAAAGATTTAGGAAGATAGAGTTGTATTATATCATTATTAAGTTGATTTTTTTTACCATCAAAATGGATAGTTAGATCAAACAGATAATGATAAAATAAATATTAGTCATGGATAGAGGTTTACACATATCTTTAACATTGTGATTTTAATGATCATTAAAGTGTATATCAAGATATTAAATATTACTGTGTTATGTATGGTAAGTTAGAAGAAAAAGATGCAAATTATAAAAGTTAATTTTAAAAAGAAAAAATAATATTTTATAGTAAAATATAATATAATATATATGGAGTATGAATATATTGGTACATTATTGTAATTAATATGATATGAATTTTAGGTTACGAAGGAAGGGATTATATATATATATATATATATATATATATATATTGTTGATGATTGTATCTATGTGAGACATTCTTCATGACTCAAACTTGAGAGGGATATGTGGTTCCTATCTGAGACAGAGATGGAACGTAGAGATGGCCTCTTCCTTATAGAGAGTTAAGAAGAACTCCTGGTGATTCTCCTGCGTAACGTAGTGAGAAAGGAGATCTACAGAGTTGGACGTGCCTGTGGCTGATCACAAGGTGAACGTGTGAAATCTCAAAGTGTTGGGTGCATCGTCATGAGACAAAGATGAAGATGATGTATTAATCTCCTCTGAGCAAAGAGTTGATAAGAAACTCCAGATGAATCTCATGTGTAATGCAGTGGGAAAGAAGATATGTTGAGTGGGCGTGCCTGTGGATGAGAATAGGTGAACGTGATCCTAGTGGTTGAGCACTAGTGAGAAGTGGTTCTTCTGTGTAATGCAGTGAGCCAGAGATATGGACATCCCTATGGATGTGCCCCTAGTGGCTGAGCACTAGTGGGTGTATGAGATCCCTTGCTATATTTTTCAAGAGTCAGACCTGCATGTAACCCTAATTGTAATGTAAAGGGTATGGGTTGGCCCCACCTTAATGTAATTGATAATTAATGTAAAAGATAATTGATCTGGTTAATATTAATTATATTATGAGATAGAGAGGTCGGCCTTGTTGTGTCAATAGACACTTCTGTTGGCAGGGCAAGTCTAATATAATTAAAGGTAAATTCCCCATTGAGGAATCATATCTTTTGTGTGAGTTTGGAAATTTCGGCAAGTACATCTACTTGGGAAAAGTGTGCACCTCTCTTGGGCGCTAGTATTCTAGGGTTTGTGAGCACCCTTTTGTGTTCTAAGTTTTCTTGGTGGTGAAGGTATTTCTCTTGAAGAGTATAGCAAAATATTTGGTTGGGTTTTCTTCCCTTGTTGAGAAGGGTTTCCCAAGATACTTATTGTGCTCTTGTGCATGGTGTTTCTTCTTGTGATCTTGGTTGTTGCAACATACTAGGTTATGGTTTAAGTAAAAGGATAAAAATGGAATGAACTTCATGCTTAACATTACCTATCGAAAAATCAACATGGTTTCAGAGCATAGGTCTTGAATAACCCATTGCACAAGCATCTACCAGTCTCCTCTCTTTTCTGCAGAATCGTACGACCCTCCTAGGGTTTCCAGAAAATCTGCACGATCATCCTTTCTAAGGTGTTTCAACCTTTAATACCTGAACGTTGGGGCTAATGTTCCAAATCACTCAGTTATGAATGAGATAATAGATTAATATTTATTGTCTAATTTAATTAAGGGAAAACTAAATTAGACACATGTTTCTTGTTGACTTTTCAACACTCCCTCTCAACAAGAAAGGGATTATCCTTCACCCCAATCATGTCTCTATGATATTCGAATTTTCTCCTGGTGAGCGCCTTCGTCGGAATGTCCGCATCCTGGTCTTCCGTAGGAATGTATTGAAGCAACATGATCTTCCGCTGCACACAATCTCTGAGATGATGGTACCGGATATCTATATGCTTAGATCTGTCATGAAACACAGGATTAATCGAGAATTTAATGCAACTTTGATTATCACAATAAATCACCGTCGGATCTAAGTGAGAACCAAACAAACCAACCAAGATCTTCCTCATCCAGATAGCCTCACATGCATCTTGGCTTGCTGCCATTTATTCCGCTTCCGCTGAACTAAGTGCCATGAATCTCTGTTTCCTGCTGTACCAAGAAACAACTGTAGATCCGATACTAAAGATCCCTCCTGATGTGCTCTTTCTGTCCGTTGGGATGCCTGCCCAATCTGCATCCGTGAAGCCATGCAACTTCACCTCATTCGTCTGTCTATACCATAATCCATACTCAGATGTGCCCTTCAGATATCTCAGAACATGCTTCCCTGCCTTCCAAAAGAGTTTGGTAGGCTTAACCATCGCTTGACTTAGTTGGTTAACCGCATAGCAAATGTCCAGTCTTGTATTCACTAAATACATTAGCGAACCCACTAACTGTCGATAGATAGTAGCATCCACTACCTCTCCAGAAGTAGCATCCTCTTTCCTCCAGTTTCCTGGAAGAGGAGTATCCATGGGTTTGCAACCCTCCATGTGAAACTTACCCAG
>ML792495.1:597433-644846 GCA_009831015.1 Picea engelmannii | reverse complement strand
TCCTGCAAGTCAGATAATTGGAGAAAAAGACAAAGGTGTACAAACCAGGAGAAAGCTAATCAAAACCACCGAACAATCTCATATAGCTTTCATATCCATGATGGAACCCAAGAATTTCAATGAAGCCAACAAAGATGACCACTAGGTTAAAGCAATGAATGATGAACTTGATCAGATTGAGAAAAACAATACGTGGGAGATGGTTCATAGACCTGAAGATAAAAATGTCATTGGCTCCAAATGGATCTTTAAGAATAAGTTGAATGAGAAAGGACAAGTTGTCAGGAACAAAACAAGGTTAGTCTGTAAAGGATATGCTCAGATAGAAGGACTGGATTTTGATGAAACATTTGCACCCATAGCAAGATTAGAAGCTATCAGAATATTTCTTGCCTATGCTTGTCATAAAAGGTTTAAAGTCTATCAAATGGATGTCAAGTCATCTTTTCTAAATGGAGATTTAAGTGAAGAAGTCTATATGGAACAACTAGAGGGTTTCAAACTATCTAATAACCCTGACTTAGTATGCAAGCTGAAGAAAGAGTTATATCGGTTAAAACAAGCCCCTCGAGCCTGGTATCACAGACTGGATACATATCTCAAAGACAAAGGGTTCAAGAGAAGAACAACTGACAACAATCTGTATATTAAAACATAGGATAATAATTTTCTCATCGTATTGGTCTATGTAGATGACATTATCTTCGGATGTAATAAGGATCCATTGGTACAATGGTTTGCTTCTTCCATGGAATCTGAGTTTGAAATGTCCATGATAGGAGAACTGTCATTTTTTCTTAGTCTGCAAATTACTCAAAGGTTTGAAGGGATGTTCATTTCTCAAGAAAAATATCTAAGAAAAATGCTAAAAAGATTTCAAATGGAAGACTCCAAACCTGTGGGTACACCTATGGTTACTGGATGCAAATTAAGCAAGGATGATGACTCACCTGATGTTGATCAAAGTTCATATAGATCAATGATAGGCAGCCTACTGTACATCACAACATCTCGCCCAGACATAATGTATGTTGTAGGAATGTTAGGAAGATTCCAGTCTGCACCTAAACAGAGTCATTTGCAAGCTGTCAAAAGAATATTCAGGTATTTGAAAGAAACAATGACTTATGGTCTGTGGTATCCTAGAAATCAGAATTTTTAGTTAACTGCTTATTCAGATGCAGATTGGGCAAATTGTGTTGATGAGAGAAAAAGCACCAATGGAGGAGCATTCTTCTTTGGTGACTCATTAGTAGCATGTCTTAGTAAAAAGGAAGGTTCCATTTCTTTATCAACTACAGAGGCAGAGTATATTGCTACTGCTACCTGTTGCAATCAGGTATTCTGGATGATTCAGAAACTTGCAGAATTGGAAGTAAAATACGCTGCACCGATCCCAATTCATTATGACGACACAAGTGCCATCAGTGTGTCTAAGAATCCAGTATTCCACTCCAAGACCAAGCATATACCCATAAAATACCATTTTCTGAGAGAGTAGGTCACCAATCAGGTTGTTCAGGTTCAGTACATTCCAACGGCATAACAAATAACATACATCTTTACTAAACCCCTAGCTAAGACCCCTTTTGAATATCTCCGACAGAAGCTGGCTGCCATCCCGCCTCACACCTAAGAGAGTCCATCTTGTTAGGGGGAGTTTTTTATTGTTTGAATATCTAATGCCTCCTAAAAATTACTGCAACAGCTCAGGGGGAGCATGTTTTCTTTGACATTGATGTCAAAGGGGGAGAAAAGGAGTGGTCTGGGCCGGATGCTACAGTTGGAGGTCCAAACGGATTAGCGAAGAAGCTCAAGGTTTCCATCAATGCCAAAGGGGGAGATTGTTGGCATGTTTTACAGGCAGAGTATTCTTGTCATTGATGGAAAGATCAGAGTATGCATCGATGGAAAAATAGGAACAAAGTAAGCTCAGGAGGAATTAGCGCAGAGTCGAATGCAGTGCGAAGGTCTGCTTGTTCATTTGATGGCAAACAAGCAGGCAAGGAAGACTAGTAGCACAATGATGATCAAATGGCAAGATCGAAGTGTTGGTCAAACTCCATTTCGGAGTTTTGACTACCGGGATTTTGGATACCGAGAATTGGAGATGTCAAGAACTCCCACTACAGGAGTCCTGAAGTCGCGAAATGTGAAATCGAAATATAACCTGAACCATTGGATCAAGGACAAATCTGGACCGTCGATCCAAGAAGAAGACGTGGCGAAAGATCATGCTTTCGCTGACTGAAAAGTCAAAGGAATGAAATGCTCCAACCTTTCAACTCACGAAGTCGCGAAATGCGAAACCTCGAAACCCCGAAACATGCACCCCAACAAAGACTCCATTTCGGAGTTTCGGTTACCGGGAGATGGAGAAGTCAAGAGTCGAGACTCTCCAACACAGGAGTCCCAAAGTCGCGAAATGCGAAACTCCGAAATCGTGAAATAGGAGCATCGCTCGAAGTTTCGGCTACCGAAGTTTCGGATACCGAGAGATAGAGATGTCACAGACTCTCTTCATGAGGAGTCCCGAAGTGCTGAAATGCGAAATCCCAAAAACCCGAAAAAGGCGCATCACTTGGAGTGTTGGATACCGGGATTTCGGTTACCGAGAGATGGAGATGATAAGGACCCTTCATCAATAGGAGTCCCGAAATCGTGAAACGTGAAATGGCGAAATGATCTAAGCCATTGGATCGAGGAAATCGTGGACCATTGATCCGACTCCATATTGGAGTATCGGATACCGGGAGGTTGAGAAATCAAGAGTCAGGACACTGCATCACAGGAGTCCCGAAATCACGAAACCCGAAGTCGCAAAGTGATAAAGACTCCATACCGAAGTTTCAGATACCGGGAGTAGGAGGAGTCAAGAGTGAAGACTCTTCATCACAAGAGTCCCGAAATCGTGAAACCCAAAGTCGCGAAATGTCACAAACAAGCTCCGTTTCAGGGTTTCGAGCACCGAGACATGGAGAGTCAAGAAACTTTACCACAGGAATACTGGAATGCCGAATTGCCGAAAAGCTGAAATGAGAAACACGGTTAGGCTCGGCTAGAGGTCACAGCCTTTGGTCACATCGGCAAAAGATGGGGGAAGGAGTTAGTGAAGACAAGCTCCTTTTCGGAGTTTCGGGGGTCGGGAATTGGATAGTACTAAAATCCTCCATCACAGTGATCCTGAAATGTCGAAGAGCAGAATGGTGAAATGAATGCAAGACTAATGAAACTAATCCAATGGTGCAGATGAAATTGAATCAAATCGGAGGGCTACTGTTGCATGTCACAGTGTAACTGCCAGAAACCACTGATGGTTTCTGCCAGAGGACTCGAAGAGACTTTGGCGTGATTGACAGAGGAGGTGAAGAGTCTAAAGGCATATGCCAGTAGAAGAAAATATTGTTCGTGGAGGCAATTGACAGCTGGAAGAGCGTTAGAGCCGTTAACTGCAACAGAGAGATTGAGCTCGACTAGAACAAAAGATGAAGAATCTGGACTACTGATGATGCGAAGGAATTTCAGTATGACACCCAGTGATGATGGACATATGTGATGAACAAATAGAGAAGCTGGAGAGTTTCCATGATGAACAGGCAGAGCACTCGACATGCAGACCATGCAGAACCACTGCATATAGAGAATGCACAAGATGCACAGGGAGTATAAGAATGTGGAACAAAGAAGAGATTGGGGTTGTTGTTGCTGTTGAGAGTGATGCATGTGTGAAGAAGGAGGTGGAGTGCAACATCTGAAATGGACAGAAGACAAAAGGTGCATTGAAATGGGAATGGTGCAGAAAGCACAAGAGGCAAAATAACATAAAAGTGTAATAGATGCGTGCAGGAAGACAGTGAGGAAGACTGAGCAATGAAATCTTGCAGAACAGTGATGAGACTGGTAAGTTGTTTTTGAACACTATATCATTGTAATAAGTTTCAGTAATTCATATTCATAATCTAGGGTGGAAGGGAGGTGCTAGGGAGGACTGGTGTCCTCAGAGGTTCAAGTGGGTGCTTGAACACAGGGAGTTGTAGCTTCCTTCTAGTTGGTGCTAGAGAAACCAGGGAGTTGGTGCTTCCTTCTAGTGGGTGCTAGAGAAAACAGAGAGTTCGTTCTCTCAACAAGTTGCAGCTTGCAAAAACAGAGGTTATAGCCTCACAATGAGTTGGTGCTCATATGTATGATAATGTAAAGAATGTAAACAATGCTTATCATATAAAGAAGAAGAGGTTTTTACCCTTTATGGGTTTCCTTGGGAAATATCTGTCTCTGTGTATCTCATATATGTGACTAATGTTGAATGTTCCATTGCTTATTTCCCTGCATTATTGTGATTATCATTGAGTTCCTTGTAAATAATTTAAAAGAAGCATAATTGTTTAAGCACGGTAACAACTGATTCACCCCCCCCCCCTCTCAGTTGTCCAACACTTCCTATTGTACCTGCAATCTTAAACATTGTTGAAGTCCATATAAAAAATAACCATCCACCGGCATATATGGGTCTCCAACTATTGTATCTGCTAGTTCTCTAGGAAACTCTTTCTTGTACATTGTTCATCGACCATTCTTCCATCGTGAGTCTGCATACATGTACCTGTTATTCCTCATGCATCATCATTATCATCATCTTCATATTGGGGTTTTGTCTTACCCGTAACCATGCTCTCGATGCTCCTGCATCAGACTCCCAAGGAACAAAAACTTCTTTATGGACTCATGTCCATGTGTTCCTTGTCTCTCACAAACTTCTATTTGATAGTTTGTGTTACTCCATCTCATTCTTAATGGTCATCCTGCTCCTAAGCATGTCCATTTTTCATGACTTGCAGTCTTCCTGACTTCTTTTACCACTAAGATCGATGATTTTCCCGGTGTGGACTGTCATTTTTTTCATGGTCAAGCTTCTCTCTATGAAAGAACCTACATCCACAAGTAGGTTTTTTTTACCACAAACAATACATGATGACAAGTGGTTTCTAGTTGACCATGAACCTTCACTACAAAGTGGTTTTCATAGTACCACGAAATTTATGGGAGTACACTTTGTCTCATCAGACTTACATTAACATTTGACTCAGGTACATACAATTTCAAAATTTCAACTCAAAAAACCCTACATCCAAAAGCAGGTTTTTCTTACCACAAACAATACATGATGACAAGTGGTTTCTAGTTGACCACAAACCTTCACTACAAAGTGGTTTTCATAATACCATGAACTTTATGGGAGTACACTTTGCCTCATCAAGCTTACATCAACATTTGACTCAAGTACATATAATTTCAAAATTTCAACTCAAGTGAATCTAGCCATAAGACCAAGACCATCATCAATACATTGTTCAAGGACCATTAAACTTCTTAGGGATGTTTTTGTGGATTCACTGCATCCTCATCTCAATTTGAACACATGGTATTTATTATTTATCTTGCTTTGATTATTTCCTTTGCTTTTCATCTTCCTTCTTGTTGCATCAAACTTTCTTCCTTGTTTGTTGCTTCTCTTCCACTGCTTCATTCCTCTTTCCTTTTGCTTCTTTTGTTGCTTCATATATGGCCATCCTTTCCTCTTTCCTCTTCAATATGTACTCATCTTTTGTTTATGTCTCCGAGTCCTTCTCCTGTCATGAAGTTATCATCTTCATTAGTCTTCATTTTGTTGTCATCTTCTGTTGCTATGAGATCAACATCTTCTTCTCTCTTCTTCATCTTCTGTTGCTATGGAATCAACTTCTTCTTCTCTCTTCTTCATTGTCTTCTTGCATAATTCTTCTCAATACCCGCATAAAATTGTTCTTGTAGGAGGTACGTCTTCATCCAACAAGACACCTGCAATCTTCTTCATTCATTTGCAATTACATGCTTACAAAAATATGTTTCTTCTTCGAGTTTATCGAAGTCCAACAAGGCACCTATGACACTAGATTGGAAAACTTAATTGATGTCATGAATCTACTTTTGACTTACAACTTGAATTGTCTCCATCTTTGATTTGAATTTTAATTTGACTTCAAACTCTCAATTTGACTGCAAATCTTTACATCAACAAACTTTGATGACTTGATCATAAATTTAAACCTTAATTGTCAGGGACAACCGATCATACATCCTTCTTATCAATATTTTTTTTATGGCATGATAATATAATACTTTATTTAATTATGTATGACATTTACTATAATTTTATTAAGACTTAATTACATAACCGAGATCTTTCTACTCACACATGAACATGAACTTTTGTGACTCTCTTGCCACTTACAACTCAATAGCAATAATCTTGACTTCACACTTTACATTAAGAATTGAACTTGAGCTCATGACTTGATTTTATCTTCAATAGGTTTATTATCAATAACTATAATGATATCGTTAAAGAAAAAAACAATAAAAATAAATATACGCATCCCATTGGTTATTGCTAGAAACTTAAAAAAAAAAACACATATACCTTGAACTTTGTGTTTCAACTCTTTCCTCTTTGTTTGTGTTGCATGGCGGATTCCTCTTGACTCTGAGATCGCCTTCTTTCTTCTGAGGATAAATTCCATACCTTCCATAATATATGTTGCTATCATAGTGATGCAGGAGCATTTCCACAAACAATTTAGTATTTGACCTCTCTAAAAGTATGAGAGGAAGTTGGTTTTTTCATTGTCAAAAAAACTTGTCAAGAAGCTTGTAATTGTTTGATCTTCCTAAATTGTGATGTTTGAATTTCTTAAATTGTGATAAAAAAATTTAGTATTTTCATAGAAGAATAATTTTTCCATGAATATAATAGTTATCTCTAATTTAAATAGAAGGTTGAAGAGTTAGACAATTTAGGAAGCATGCTTAGATTTTGTCTTATTCTCTAATTTGTTGTGAGGAAATTAAAATTCTGTTTGTATTTGGTGAGATCCGATCCTATTTTATGAAATCTGGATTGATCTTCTTTGTATTGTTTTAAAAACTCTGTTGGGCATAGAAAAGAGCACGAGAGGGAGCATATAGAGCAGGCAGCCATGGTTTAATAAGAAATCCATTCATTTCATAAACCTGTCTCTTTTCTTCATATGATCGTCGATTTGATTCCATAGTGATTTTCTTGTTTCATTTTGAAAATTTCCTGATCATTTATCCTGCTGGAACGACTGAATTTCAAGCTGAGAGCGCGAGGAGAAATTATATAGTTTCTTTGGATTAACGAATATTTACAGGTTCTAGCTTTATCAGAGTTCCTAATTTGGCAAACCGCCAAAAGAATTAGTGATAAACCCGAAACGCGCATTGTGTATCCCCGGTGGCCCACAAACCCGAAACGTCGACGTGCCATATACCAGAGTATTAGAGTATCGGGATCAGGAGGATGGTAGACGAAACAGGTGCAGACCGGGATTTCGAGACCCAGTGACCCGAAAAAAATGTTTGTCAAAAGAATTTTTCTGGTGGTCCGATAGGGCCGACATCAGACTGACGGAACTGTCAACTGGCAACAAAATTCACGGAATTTGATGGAGATTCTGTAACTCTGCAGAATAAATGAAATTCAAATTGTTTTCTGTTGCAATCAGTCTGGATTGGTATCACAAAGATATCACTACTTGATCTCCATTATCTATAATATCAGTAATCTTTGGCTCGATGATCATCTACTCTTCTGTAATTCCGATCTTCATAATCATCATGGAACCTTCTGCCCAACCGTTATATCCGCTGGTTTTCTAAGAAACTTTTTCTTGTCATGGTTCATCAACCATTTTTTCATCATGAGTTTGTATACATATACTTGTTATTCCCCTTGCATCATCACTATTATCATCTTCATCCTGGGTTTTTGATTTACACATAACCATGCTCTGGATGCTTATGCATCATATCTAAACAACGTAAACTCACAATTGCAGTCACCTCTAAGTTCATAGACAAGGTAGAACTATATGTCGTACCACTTGATATTTGTGGAATTATTTTGGGAAGTCCTTATTTATATGAAATGAATGCTACCTTTTATAGGGAGGAGAAAAAGTATTACATTACAAAAGATGGGATTGAGTATATTATAAGAGCCCATAATATGAAGACTATTTTGTCTCTTGTTTTTACAGATTAAATGAAAAGGCTTGTGAATATATGTAAGAATTTTGTACTCATTATGAAAGTTAAGGATGATGATAAATTCAAAAAGGATGTGATCCTAAACATAACAATGATTTAGTTAAGATTATTTCCAATTAGATGAAGTGTTTTAGAAATCAAAAGGATTACTTTCAAGGAGAGAGATACAATATGAGATTCAGATGTAGCAAGATCCACCTCTTCCTAACATTGGAATGTATAATTTGTTTGTTCTTGTGAATGAATAAATAAATAAGCAAGTTTGAGACTTGCTCGAGAAAAGAGTCACCCGACCAAGTATTTCTTGATGCATATAACCCATTGTGATGGTACCAAAGAAAGACATTACATGGAGAATGTTTGTGGATTTTTGGGCATTGAACAAAATTGCAGTAAAAAACCATTACCCTCTTCCTCGTGTTGATGATTTGTTGGATCAATTGAAAAATGCAACTTATTTTACTAAGTTAGACTTAATAAGTGATTATCATCAAGTCGGGATTTTTGAAGATGATATCTAGAAAACTGAGTTTAAAACAAAACAAGGGTTATTTGAATGGTTGGTTATGCCCTTTGAGCTTTGTAATGCTCCCTCTACTTTCATGCAAGTTATGAATGATGTATTTAGGCCATTCATAGATGATTTTGTAATAGTATGCTTAGATGATATATTTATTTTCAATACAAGTTGAGAAGATCATGTAAAGTGTGTTAGGAAAGTCTTAGATGTTTTGAAAAATGAGAAATTGTTCCTAAAGATGTCAACATGTGAATTTGTGAAAACATATTTAGTTTATTTGTATATTGTAGGGGGTGGTCAATCAAAAATTGATCCCTCTAAATTTCAAGCCATTATGAAGTGGCCTAAGCTCAATAATGTAACATAAGTTAGGAGCTTTCAGGGGGAAGCTCAATATTGGAGGAAGTTTATTGCTAACTTTTTTTTTATTGCTTCTCCTTTACATTCTTTGACAAGTACCAAGTAGGTATTTTAGTGGGGAGGTAAACAAAAAACGGTCTTCAAGACCTCAAAAGAAAAGATCGGTACATCCCCAGTTCTAGCATTGCCAAATTTACAATAACCATTTGAGATTGAAATCGATGCAAGTGATTATGCCATGGGAACAATGTTAATTCAAAGGATGAAACCAATGTGTTACCATTCCAAGACTTTCACTAGTGCAGTAAGAAATTATCCTATTTATGACAGAGAATTGTATGCTTTGGTTCATATTGTGAAGAGTGGAAACACTATTTAATGGGTAAAGAGACAATCATCCACATGGATCATCATCCTTTGCAGTATCTCCAATAACAAACCAAGCTACAATAGTCATGTCATTTCTGGTGGATGAGATTCTTGGAAAAAAATCCATTTTATGATTAGGTATAATAAAGTTATACTAAACAGAGTCGCTAGTATGTTATCCCACAAACCTTCTATTAATGCATCCATTTTTTTACAACATGGTTTATTAGCTCATGAAAGTTACATTGAAGAATATGTTAGAGACAAATATTTTAAGGATGTATATGAAACACTAATCCATGGTACTAAAGTGGAATAATTAAATTATCAGGTACATGACAAATTGTTATATCATCTTGATAAATTGTGTATTCCACGAGATGAAAGAGTGCATGTAATTAAAGAAGCACATACTTCTCTCATTTCTAGTCATTCTGGTATAAGAACAACAATAGCTTACTTACAATGCTATTATTATTGGCCTCATATGTATGAAACAATGTCCAAATATGTAAAAGGATGTGTGATGTATGCCACTAGTAAACCAAGTAATGAAAAATTGGGTTTCTATATGCCACTTCCTATATGATCCAGAATTTATGAGCAGAATGAAATAAATAAAGATTAATATCAAAAGATGCTTAACACAAAGTAACAGATATACAGTAAAATTAGTTTCTATTCAATAAGGAAATAAGCTGAAATTGTAAAATGCAATGAAAAACAAGTTTGCTAGAATGGTGGCGGCTTATCTCTGAGAAGAGATGTGACAACTGCGCTCATTCACAAGAAGATGATTACAATGAGGTTCTGAAGACCTTTTTACAATAAAAAATAATGTCAAAAACCCTAGACATCCAAAAACCTAACCCTAGGAGATGAAGCACCAAAAGTCATGTGGGCCCCGTTTGGGTAAGTTAGTACATCAACTTCTTGGGGTCGTAACTTTTTCATACGATCTTCATTTTAGGTGCACGATAGCCTGTTGGAAAGGTCTATCCGAGGAGTACACATGGTGTCGTCAGACTCTAACTCCATCTATAGTCTAATTGTGGCGATCCCTAAAAGCGTTGTTTAGGGCCTCAAAATGGCCCCGGAAGTTAGGGACCCGAAAACTAGGAAAAAACTGTCAAACTAGAAAACTGGCAAAATGAGCTAGTTGGAATAGGTGGGAGGCCACCAACATCCATCTGGATCACTATAAGTTCTCATCCATGGGAAAGTGTGTCTATGGATTTTGTAGGGGGTTTTCCTATGTCCAAGAAAGGTCATGATTATTTGTATGTTGTTGTGGAAAGATTTAGAAAAATGTGTGTTTTAGTGCCTTGTAAGAAACAGGTTATAGGAGAAGGGAATGCACATTTGTTCTTCTAGCATGTATGGGTTCATTTTCATTTTCCCGCATCCATTGCATCTGATTGAGACTCACACTTCCTTGGGGAATCTTGGTCAAGTTTGTGGGGGTTAATGGACACTAATATTGAGAAGAGCACTACTTTTCATCCACAGACCAATGGACCTACGAAAGTGGTCAACAAGATAATGATACACTTACTTCAAGGATATTGTATCATGTATAGCATGCCTATAACCATTCCATATATTCTTCTACACGTATATAAATTTTTGAGACATGTTTTGTTTATTTTCCTAAGTCTCCTCTCGACTTCACTCTTAGGAAAGATTCAGTGGAGGATGGATATAATGATGTATAAAAATCCAAGAATTTCATCTAGAATATCTACTTGGTCCATCAAGACATATAGGAACAATTGGAAAAGAGTCAAGCCAAGTATAAGGATATGGATGAAAATCATCGGGTTGATAATCACTTCCAAGTAGGTGATCAAGTTTGTCTACACATTAGAAAAGAACACCTTAAAGGTGAAGGTAAAAATATCAAGTCGATGAGGTATGGTTCATTTAAAATTTTGGAAAATATTGTTGATAATGATTTCCAGTTGGAGTTACCTCCATTTATGAATATGTATTCCATGGTCAATGTTGAAAACTTGAAATTATATGAGCCTCCTATGATCATGGATCAAGGTGAGAATATGCAAGTTCCTTATGTTGAACATTTTTCTCCTAAATATCTCGATGAGTTGCAGAAAGATGTTATTATTGATAGAAAGGTGGGGACTTCATGAAGAGTTGACATGGAGTATCTTTGTGTGGGTAAAAAAGGAATGCATCCAAGTAAAGCATGATGTATGGGAATCAAAAAAGTGATGGAGATGTCACCCTCACTTATTTTCTGAATGAAACTAGACTTTTGGTGGTCCAAAACCTTCTTATAGGGGAGGAGTGATCTAGGAGAATACCCACTAAGACAATTGATCCAATAAAAAATTGTCATAGAAAAAGAGGTTAGAGTGGTCTCTAAAAGCGTTCAAATAACTCACAGAATTGTGGAGGTCGACTTAAAAAATGGTTTGAAAGTTATCTTTCCAACAAGCATTGTAAAACATGGTCCAATTCCCCTCTTCTCAACCTATTCAAATTTTGGCCTATACGACATTAGTGGATGTGGTGTATTACATGTATTTGGAGAGCATATTTGGAGGGATTCAACCCCTCTCTTCATCACCATTCTTTGGAAACAATATAAGGGATTGCAACGATCTCTCCCTGAGAAGGTGAAGACACTGGTGTGTGCAGTGAAGACGAAGTCGTGTAAGGAAGATGGGGATCCACTATGTTTTATAGAGACAATAAAGAGAACATATATGTAGAGGAATGTTGCAACAATTTGCTTAGGAAAGGAAAGAGAAGCATGCAGAAGTTAATTTCGAGCAAAAGGTGGAGTTCAATGGGCCAAAAAATGCCCTCAACTTCCATTTCATTATATAGTTTCCTCAAATTATGTGGGAATTGGATGAAAAACCCTCCATAAGAATCATCATTCTCAGAGCTCTAACAACCATTTTTTCTTTGGCATCAACCTCTTTGTTTTGAGTTTCATCGTTGGATCCCAATCAATGGATCATGATGACGATGATTAGGGTAGAGTGAGAGAAACATTGAGACAAATATAAGTTTTCCTAATAAGAATGGGCGAGAGTTACCCCTAAAGTCCTTTTCAATGGAGAAGCCCCTTTATTGGGAGAATAGATTGAAGGCCATTTTTGGATGTAAAGAAATTCAAAATTTTACTTTGCATCTTTCTTAATGGATTAATTCATCAATTGAAGTGGACCTAGAGACCTAGCACATATGGGTGAACTCTTTTATCAATTTGTTGAGTACTGCCTATGTTTTAAGTTTTTTTTTTTTTTAATTTTAGTCCATAAATGTTGGTTTTTAATTCATTAAGACAAATTTTTAATGCAGTTGTAGAAAATTGGGAAGTTGGTTTAAAGAATTTGAATTAGTGGATTTTCTTAAACAAAATATTTAACTCTAATTTTAAGTCTATGAAGGTATTTCATATTGAATAGATAAAATGGATCAGATTTTTAGAGAATATATTTTAAGAACCTAGAAAATGTGGGAATAATAATACTATAATTGCATTTGAATGTTTTTATAAATTTTCTTTCTAGATTATTCAAATATCATTTATAAGAGCTACAACTAATGGAATTGATAAAAACATTACGTGGGTTTTGACTAACTACTCTAAATGTATATTGTATTATATATCTTTATAAGGAGAAAATATATCATTTATATATGGAAAATACACAATGAAAAGTACAGAGGTTAAAAGTCTCTAAAGATGGAGACAATTTCAAATGGGGAAAGTGCACATGACTAATTATTTGAAAAAAAATAAATTAATAAATATATAAATTCAAACAAAACACTAACCACTATAAATAAGTTGATTATTTGAAAATATTCTACCTACTAAATGTAATATTGAATCACCTAGAAATGGATTTTATTTTCTTAGAGTATCTACAAGTTCTAGAGAAGTCAAATAAATTCCTTAAGGGTATGGAGTTATGCAATTGATTTAGAGAGAGTAATGGGTAAATTATTTAAGTTTTATTAAGTAATAATGTATCTACTAATATTTTATTATAAAAGTATGTTATAAAAATGAAAGTATATTAATAATATTTTATTATAAAAATAAAAATACATTATTTAATTAAAAAATTTCTAAATTAAAGTATTTATTAATATATTTATAATAATACACACTGCAGTTATATTATTGAACATAAGAGGCTTACTAACTATTCATTTCATATCACATAATGCATATTTTATAAATCAAGCCTATACCTAGATTTTAATGTTTCCCTAAGATGAAACAACCATGTAAAATTATTTTACATGGTACTAACTAAGATAATGTTTAAGTAAGCAGGCAGCTGAGTAAAGGGATTTATTGTTAAGGTTGTTCTATTCTAAATGCCCAAGCAAGCACATCTATCCATCCAATAACAAAGTTTGGTGAGGGAGTTTAAAGTAAAGGAAACATTACAGGTTAGGTCATCAATTTAAGTAAAACCATATCGAGGTCCTAATTGTACGACTTTGGTATGATGTCCCTCCAACGTGGATTCACGTATGACTCTGTCTCCTCTTTGAGAACTTCCCAACTCCTACTGACTTAGATGATTTATAGACTGAAACACCTCATCATTTGTTTACATGGTACTAATATATATATATATATATATATATAAGTTATAGTTTTTTATTTTTTTTTATCATAATTTCTTTCCACCATGAAATTTGAATATGTTGGTAAAAATTGAGTAATAATTTAATTAAAATCATGAAGAGATGATGAGGAAAAAAATTGAAAAAAAAGAAGGGGATCCATAAATATATAATTAATATTAACAAATGAAAAATTAGTTGATATATACTTGATGCAAGTAAGGTATGATATAAATTATATTATCGTGTATGCAAGAGAAATGCCTACTGAGAAGTATATAGAAATGTCAAGAAAGAACTTAAAAATATTATTCAATAAAAATATAAAAGAGACATATATATATATGAATGTGTGTTAAAAAGTTAAGTATGTATTGTTGAGATCATAAAAGAGAGTAGATCTACAATTATCTTTTTAACAAAGCTTGATCCGGTAAGAAGAAATGTAATAACACTTAGTATATTCCCTACAATATTCCTCCACTTGCATTTACATGTGGAGGGTGCCTTTGACTATTAGGAGATGATTTCTTTATCTATTATATATTTCTCAACTTGATTACTCTCCCCTTATTATCTTATACTCATCATTTTCTTATAAGAAGAGTAGATCACTCTCACCTTTGGAAGGAGGAGAAGGGTTGAGAGTTATGTGAGGATTATGTTGGAGAAATTATGTGGGATATTTTTATGAAGGTCATGATAATCTATGAGGATTATGTTGAGATTATGCATTATGCGAGGCGATATCTTAGAAATTCTTGTGATAATAATATGATTGTGATGTCATATGAAACATCATTGTTGTAGGAACCTATAATCCAAATTGAGTTATATTGTTAGAGAATCACAACTTTTTGGACTTGACAATGGATATTTTGACTGAGAAATTCCCAATAATCACACCACTACTCAATAGTTTGTTAGTTATACCCTATCCATGAACTTCCTTGCTATAACTAGGAAAGGATTTTCCTAGGAACGTAATAGCAAAAGGGTCCACCTTTGAATGAGTATGAGAGTAGCTAAGAGGGTGGTGTTTAAATATTGAAATGAGAACTTAAGATATTGGAGATAAAAGTAGTTGTTTCATATTGGTTGATCTCTATAGTGTTGTGGCGCCAAGTGGTGAGTTACATGATACAATTGTTGATCACATGAGCTTGTAATATGGTGTTATGGAATTTAAATGCAATTGCAATTTAAAAGTGGGGTTTCTCTCAATACTCAGGTCCTGACTCTATATATGTATGTATGGTGTTCAATTCTTATGTGGATGCTTGCCTATTACTTGTAAATAAATATTGGCTCCTTTGATTTTTAGTTTTATACATTTCATCAAGACAATTTTGTGATGGTGGACACATTTAAATCAAGGCATTAATAACATGATTATGTTCTTATTAATGTTTTAATTAAATGTGAACAATATATTTGTTGTGGTTGTGTTTTGATCCTCAACAGAGATGGATCTAGGTACACAACATGATATTTTATTATGGTCATATTATATTAAATGGTAATGTGATAAGGGTAATATCATATTATGGTAAAGGGTTGTATAATATTTTTATTAATTTTATAGAGATGTGATAATGCAATATGTGTGACTATTTCATTTTAAGTATATGAAGAATTATCAATAAATTCTTTAAGTGGTATTATTTATGCAAGTCATACGACATGTTGTATCTTCTTAATACATATTTTGAGATATGAACTAGATACATCTAGTGCATAATGTGAATCAAGTATTATACTATGGTAAGTTATGGTATGAAATTTGAGTGAAAGGCATACTTACAAAAATTATAAAGGGAAATTGTATTTAAGTATTATGCGTAATTTTAAATTTGGATACTTTGAACTTGCTAATACTCGAGACATCTAGTGACTAATACCACTCAATATTATTTTGAAATTTAAGTTAACTTGTTAACATTATGATATTGTTGGATTTTTTGATATTGTAGATAAGGTTAAGATTGTCGAGGACATCAACAATTCGAGGGGAGATATTGTATTTGGGTGGTGACCTAGTATAATTTTTTCTTATCTAACAAGGAAAGATATGATCTCCCATAGTGATCTTTCCAAGGCCCAAGTCGAGGCTTGTATTAGATAAGTCCTTGGTACCTAAATTGCTATTTAAATGGACATTGAAAAATAAAATCTTCTTTAAATTACTAATGTATCATGGAATACTAACTTACTATTATGTAATAGAATGAGTTCTTGATGTTGTATTTATGTGAATACACATGCTTATATTGAAAGTTATATTAAATCAATATTAAGAATTCTTTTTTCTTTTCTACTAAGGAATAGTTATTGTGTAAATTATGCATTAAATAAGAAATTTTAAACTAGGGAAAATGATCCCTTTGATTTAACATGTTATTATAAAGATTAATTTCAAAAATTTGTAACGCCCCCTCCGTTACGACAACAATTAGTGATGTACAATAGGTAAATATTTTTTTTTTTTTTGCATTAGGTAATTAAAACATCACAACATAATTATTAACAACGCCATTGACACATCATCATGATTAATAACAACACATAATAAATGCATCATGATCAACTGAAGCTACTTCGCTAATATTCAATCAACATATCTCAAGTGAAAATATAAGGAAACTACGAGCCCAACCTATCATGCACGGTTAGGACCTCCAAGACACATAAGCAATGCTCAAGTCCATGATTCATCCGATTGATTTTGACCATCTAAGGTCTCAGGACTGGTAATTGTTCTGAGGAACAAGGAAATATCTATATCCCACTAATCCAAATAAACCTCAAATCCACTAGATTTATCAACCATACTTAATCATCAATTCTTCATGTTGTAATGGGATGATCTAATTTTACTTAAACAATATTCAAGAAGTATTTTAGTGCAAATGAGTAGAAGGTAAATACATAAAGAATGACAAAACCCACAAGAGCATAGGTACGATTTTAGTATCCGATAGATATCTGTAACAAGCCTCCTTGTTCACAAAAGGAATAAGCAAAAACAACAATTGTGATAATTTGAGGAAAAAAATTCTTTTTTAAAAAGCTTGATCAAGGATGACTAATAATTTCAAGATACAACTTTAGTTAACGAAAGTAGTTAACCCATATTTACACTCATCTAAGTTAACATCAAATCTACAATCATTAATTTTCTGCTTTACATTAAGTGGTGCAACTTACATTTTGATTGGGGCTAAAGCGCAGTTTGTAAATTTACTCAACCCAAAATAATACTATCTATTAATTTAATGTGTAATCCGGATCCATTACACTATCTTGCCTTACATTTATTAATTATAAAAATGAGGGATTACATTAATGAGTAACAAATTATAATTCATTAATATGATAAAAAAATATAAAGGTTTAAGGAAGGCCTCCATGCAATACTTGTTTACTATTCTACTTTCATTATCTCAAATTAGAATTATCATCAATAAAATGACATTGACTTGTAAAGCAATCTATCCATCAAAGGTACTATGGAATCAATGGTTTCAAATGTATTGTTAAATTCCTTATGAAGCAACTAACTATATTAGCAATAGATTCTCAAGAAAGAGGTTATGATATTATTTTAACTTATGGTAAACCTCAATAAAAATTAAAGAATTTTTTTTATGAAGAATCCTTAAAGTTAGAAACACTTCCTTATCAAGTTGTTAACCTTAATGAGTTAACACTTCCTTATCAAGTTGTTAACCTTAATGAGTTAGTTAAGATGATTCAATCATTAATTCCAAGGGTCTTTTCCAAGTGACTACTCAATCAAAAGTTTGGTAGAGGGAGGAATTGTTCTCAATTTGTTTTCAACAAAAATAGAATTATGACTTAAGCTCTGTTTAAGTAATTAGATTACTTACATGACTCTTGGAGAGGGAAAAAGACAGACCACTACTGAAACATCATCGCGACAGTTTAAAAATAAAAACGAGTGTGAAAATAAATCTTTACTTCAGTTGCAGTTCGAATTCTAGGTACATAGAGTCAATAAACCCTAGCTAGAGTTGAGATTACCTTTGTTGATTGCCTTGGAGAATAACCATGAATATCGTAGTTGTAGTAAGTGGAAACACTCAACAACAAGGTGAGTAAGGATTCAACAGCAAGGTGAGTAAGGACTAGCACAGCTGCAAAGTGGCTGGTTGCTGGTGAACGCCGAAACACACATAGGGTTGGTGAACGTTGAAACGTGGTCGCTTCAGAAGTAGAATGTGGACATTTATTTAGATGTTACGGTTTAATCCTACTTAATCATTTAAACGTGGCAATTACATATCCTTATAGTAATTTTTTAATGTGATTAGGTAAATGTTAAAAAGTAAACATGTTAACGGATGCCTTGATAAATGCAAAAAAGTTATGAACAATAAATCTGATCTATTGATTTTGGAGGACGACTAAGAATATGCTAGCATCTTCAATGCATAACCATCAGATTAGGGTTTAAAGTTAAATAAGGTTAAAAGATCATTAATTGTGCCCATTGTCAATAGGTATACACCTTTCGACGTAATTAGAAAAGGCTAGATGTTGGTCGTTGACAACTACAATATCGACGGGCTAAAATGAAAAGGAATCCTGAAGAATACTCTAAAACAGTCACAGAGAACTAACTCTGAAGATCGTCATTGAAATAATTGTTTGTGTAATTCTCAGTCATTGATAAGATTGAAGGTGCGTTTAAAAGATTAAGCTCCATCTAAGAACAGGTCTACCCCACCCGAAATATTCTTACAACAAGATGATCGTGTCAACACAGTCTTAACTCCTTCTTAACAAGATAGATAAAGAACCCCGATGAAAAGGAGGCGTAACTCTCCAATCGAGCAAGAGGTTTTGGTAATCATAGGATTGTTTTTAACTTGAACAAATATTAAGACTGTCAGTTCCATAACTTAGGATATTTAAAAATTTACCTTTGTTTTAATTACAGCCCAGAGGTACTGTTATGCTCGTAACGATATTCACAGGGGATATTCGATTCTCCAACCTTGAACAAAGTCGGTTCCTTGACATAAATATAAGCCAACACAACAACATAACAGGATCTTCCATCCAGGAATTTAAAGCAAGAGATAAGGTTCAACATACAAAAACTTTTCTCATGAAGAGGGGAATTAAATAAGACTCCATAAGGAATGGGAAATCACCACCCAAAATCTGTGAGACCAGGCCCAAATTTTACTGTGATGTAGAAGATAAATTCGAACGAGGGCATCCACGGTTAATAACTGAGGCAGGATCTCAATCCACGGATAAATATTTTAATCTTAGGTAAGTTGATGCGAAGAAAAAGTAACATGAGTTCAACTTATCGCTCAAGTCACTATTGACATTTTATACAAGGAAGGATATAACAACTACTGGTGTCCAAAAACAAAAAGGGGTCATGGAGTTTACAGCATGGTTATCGACCATCACCGACACGGATTTCAACCATCATATAAGACAATCTGCCAATAGGGGATAGTGCAAATTCTGATTTAAAATTATGAGCAATTAAATGTTGCAGGAGATTGAAAATTTTAACTGTTTGTCTTCAAATTTAAGCTACCTCTGCGATTTCCTATGAAACTCTGACATCGAGCTATTACATACCGATTCGATTAAGGAGTTAAAACAAAGGACCCTAAATACATCGAGTGAGGTTAAAACACATTATTCTGTTCAAATTTACTACACAAGCATTAGTTAAAATTATCAATACATGCGCACAGTCTGCATATGAACATAATATATGACATACAATCCAGAATCAACCTCTCATATTAGTGAGTATATCATGTAAATCTTAAAATCATAACCCTAACAGTTTGAAATCTGAGAACATCAATGCCCATATAAGTTTGAATCATTTCCTCAACAAATTCATTGAAATGTAAGGAAATACAACGATCGATTACAGTGATTGCGATGGAAGAAATAATGTTCCAAATTAACCTACGATTTACACGAATTCAAATTGCAATACATATTGTCCATGCTAATCTTACGACAGTTTATGAAACTAATAAAATTACGCCAATATTACAACAATCATACTGTATGATAAATATACAAAACTAGATGTTATTCTTCATTCATATTTACATTTCGGATTCTATGAATATTACTCGTACAATAAATACACAAAAATACTGAATCAGAAGAGTTGTTGCTTGACTACGAGCTTCAATTGAAAAAAATACCTGCGCAACGTCCTTTCTTCGCCCACTAATCAAGAGACTTCATTGGTACCTCCCAGCCAACGCTAGGGGTACTCTTCTTCCCCCTTAGCCTCCCCAGCCGTAAAGGGTCCATGCACACAAAACCAGAAAAATAATCTAGCTCCGAGCTTGCCTCGCAAGGTAGAGCCACCACTCTCTCTCAAGGTAGAGCCACCACTCTCTCTCAAGTCGGGTATCCCAACTCTCACAAGTAAAACCGGTCAAAATAATTCGGCAGCATAACTTTACCGATAACCAGTGTCATCCCTTTTCCCTCTAGACCATTTTCTTTATAGGAGTTTCCTTAATGACACATCCCCACTTGCACAATTAATTTTCTTTTTAATTAAATAAATTAGAATTATTTCCCCCTTACACTTGTCACCATCTCCCCAAGTTGCACAAGTAATTCCACATTTTATTTTAATTAAAGTCAATTTCCCTCACCTTTCCTAAAAGCGCTCCTTAAATCATTCCTAGTTGTCTCTTTATCCTCCCATATTCTCATTTAATGACTAATGCCTTACTAAATATGAGTTGTGTTAAAATATGAGTCTTCTTCTAGTTAGACTAGTGTTAATTAGACTCTAGATACCTTTCTATGCATACACATTCTTTCATGTTTATTTCTTTCTTATTTTAAAAAACCTCTTTTTATATTTTCTTGCACACATGTGCCTTATATCAAATATTTAAATATATTTCACCATTTCTTAATTCTTAACTTGGTTTACTTCATTCCCTTTTTTATTTAATTTATAATTTAGTTTTAGTCTTCTCACCAAACTTAGACTTAGGCTTAATTTTTGAATAGGCTTATATTTTCATTTGGGGATTTATAAGTAATAAATTGCTCATTAGTTATTCATATCTGACAAGGTCTAAATATTTTCAAGGTTTACAATTATTCTTTCAAGGTTTTCTAGGCCACCTAGATTCATTGACTCAAGTTTTATTTACGCGACGTGCCCTTCAAGATGCACTCTGTACTCCAAGAGTAACACTTGCCCTTGACTAGTTTTGGTAGTTGTCCAACCCTTGGAGTCAGCACTCCATTCGGGCGACCTTGTGAGAGACTAAGGGCTTCTAAGGAATAAGGCCCCGCCTTATTGTGTGCCCCTTAGAAATATTCATAAGCGACTATCTTAGTCTTCCCTCACGATATCGTGGACCTCTTGAACTAGGTAATCGTTAACCTACAATTCGAGTCACAACGGGAGTGCTAGTAGGATGTGACAGAGACGCTGCCACACCTCTCTCTCAATATCCAGTCTATGTGCATGACCCCTTTACTCCTTATGCGAGTCAGAATAGCAAGAATTCGTCGGCCTATATCCATCAACGAAAAACTGTCAATGATCCATATATAAAATCATACTATAATCGATCATATGTCACATATGCATAAATGAAATACTCAAACCAATACAATCCACTCCCTAACTCAATTCAGAGTCCAAGGAGGTCCATTGATGCCATCGACACACACAATTTGTCAAGTGTCCTTCACACTGTCCTTCACACTCAGGGTAAATTCGTCAATAGCATCTGTCAATACATATATATCAAATAACATTAAAATACAACCATCAACATCATCATAAAAATCCATAAGAGAAACAATAACCATGTACTATAACCAGTGTTACACATTATTTTCGTCACCCCTGTGACCACTGATGATATGTGTATTTCCTATCTCTTTGTTCCCTAAAGGATATTGAAGAAATAAGACTTTCCCTGAGAAATGGAATAATCTTTTCTTTATTGAAAAAACCTATCAAAGAATATCGTCGCACCTTGCCAATGGCCTGTGACATCGTCGCAGGTTGCTCATGTTGAGGGTGCGATGATGCTCAAACAAAGGAAAAAGGTGAATTTCTCGAAGGTTTTAGAATGGAATCTTAGAAAGGATGAGGTGGCCTCTGATCAGTTTGGATCTCACTCGCTTCTCTGATTTAGTGGGATCATTCTAATCTCTTCATCCATTCCTCTTCACTCTATATAAAAAGGGATCTCTCATGGGAAAAGTTAGGCTAGCTTATGCATGAATAATTATGTTGAAGATTGTGCTTGTAATAGCTTTGCTTTAGCTTTCCAAGTGATGTTGTGAATACTCTTCATCAAAAGCATTGGAGCAAAGGTGTGTGTGTTGAGGAAAAGGGCCATTGGAAGGGACCTTGCAACATCAAGGCATAGGTTGCATTCTCCACTTTCATCAATATAATGTAGTAATACATTTCTTCCCTATGAAAGTATCTCCATTTTTATTGCATAACTCTTTGATCTTATGCATAGGTTTCATTGAATCTCTCTTTTTATTGGTTTGTGTTTATTAACAGGTTCAACATCCCGCAAACCTTAGGACGGAGCAAGGACAACACTAGCAAGGATAAAACGACGTTTAAATGGTATGTCATTCATCCTTCATTGAATTAGTTTACATTACAATGAAATCTAAGGAGAAGTTTGTATTTTGTCATGTTTTGTTCTAATTTCTTGTTGAAGTTAGGGAGATTAGTTTGTGTCAACACTTACTGATTTTTCCAGTGACAAAATTGGTGACCATATTGGGGAGCGTCCTCTTTTGGTCTTTTCTTATTTTTTCTTTTGGCTTGCCTTCTTTTGTTTATTTTTCATTCTCTGAGTCATTGGGTGATCCATGTTGACTCTCAGATGCTGAAAGTTCATTGACAAACCCTGTCCTCTTTTCATTTTTTCTCAATTTTCAGTCATCGTCGCACCTTGCTATGAAAACCAGTGCCACGTCGTCACACTATGTCCTTCTACTTCCTACAATGATACCTAAACGTCGCATTGTGTCCTTCTGCCACCTGAGACGATTCCTGAAGAATTTTTTTGAGTGGCAATCGGTCTTTCTTTTTACCCATATTTTTTATCATTTCTTGGAGTGAATTTTTCGGTCCTCTTGAATGATTATTCATAGCTTGGTTTGCAATTCTTAGTTGATCTTGATCATTTTTCAAGTTTTGAAATCCTTTCTCATAAGCCTCATAGTTCTATCTTTTACTTGTTACTGCAAGGGTATAATCTTTGGCTTTCATCCTTGAGTACTTGTCAGTCTAGTTGTTCATAATCTTTTTTGAGTTTTTGATTGTTGTTGATTAGAAAAATATTTTGATTTCATTAAAAAAAATAAGTTTTCTTGATTTTGCACTTTTTGGTTGTATTGCGAGTTAAGTTTGGGGAATTATGTTGTGAGTGCATTCATTTTCTTGAACAACTTTTTCTTTTTTCCCTGATTCAGATCTCTGTTTTTATTGAAAAGAAAAAGAATTGAAAATTATTTTTCCATTCATAGTGTTTACAAGAAACTTTTTTCATTCTAACTTTTGTTTAAAAGAGAAAATTGGAAAATTTTATCTTTGATTGTTTGGTATCAAGATTGTTCAAATTCTAAAGCAATTGTATTTTGCAACTTGTTGTATTTTGGCAAAATGAAAAACATTCTCTCTTATGTAATTAGATTTCACCGAACGAAAAGATTGCATCTCATCTCTCTTTGCATATTTTTGAGTCAAGGTCAAGCACTTCATCAGTTTCATCTACGCTTCCTTTTTGAGTAAAACAACAACCATTAAAATTAAGTGTAATTTTAAAATTTATCTAGTAACTTTTATTTTCTAGAAATCTTGTACACCAACATTAGCTAGGGCAAAGAGCTTTAGAATAGGTTGTGAGGAATACTCTCCAAAGAATCAAAACAAACAATAACATCTTGTGATAGGGAAAGATAAATCCACTTGCTACATTTTGTCCTGGGAAACCCTTCCAACACAAGGGTCAATCACAATGTCACATTAAGGCCAACAAAGTTACTCACCCTGCTTTGTTGGTCCTAGTGTAGTGAATGCACGTATTATTGGGGGTCACTTGAGAAGAAAATATTGCGTGGACCTTCTCGAGGAGATTTTGGGCTTATATACCCTACCCTTGCATGTATATTAGATTGTCGATTGCTTCCCCAGGCATCATTGTTGTAATTGGTAACCTTAGTAGCCTACATATTTTGGGTCTTTACACAAGTTGACTGTGGAGAGGCAAGTCTTCATTGTACCTGGAATCGACGTTGGCCAAATTCACTCAGGCTCCTTGGAGGGTATACCCATGATTATGTGCGGGAGATTGCACTAGGGTGTAAGTCTGTTAAGCATGCCATCAACGTAAATTTTCCACCCTCTTTATCCCAACCCCTTCTTGTCTTGATCTCGTGACGTTGGATTTCATCACCAACTAGTGATTTCAAAATAAGAAGGCTTTTTGTATGCTTGATATCTAGATTTTATTAGTGAGTGTTTTTTGTCTTCTCTAGTTGGCCATAGATCTTTTTTATTCTTTATTGGGTGTGGCCAAAAGCAGCCCTCACCATTCACGTAGGATGCAAGGATTGCCTCTGGAAGAACCAGAAAAGTACCCCCCCTTTCTTCCTAACTCACTAGAGGGTCCTTCTCCTAAAGTAACAATCAATAATGTGTAGAAATTTTAATACAAATTATTTATTGCTTGGATTCTCCTGATCCAACAATTATATGCCATTGTTAAATGTAGAATCACTTCTACTAATATTCTTGCAGAATTTAAAACACGATCGCCAATTGCAATATCAAGAAGAAAGATCAATCACACATAACATAGATGTTTTACCGAGAAAGAATAAAGCTAAAAATCCCACTATAATATATTATGTATATATCATGGATCATGAAACAATCTCATGCAAAACTCTAATCCAAGAGCTCTTAGTACAATATACAATCATCTCACACTGTCATACAAAAATTGACAAATTCATGTGCCGATTTACTGCTTCTAGACAACTTGCTTCCTCTGCGCAATCCATGCTGATGGAAATCCCTGCAATGAATGAATTCCTCTTGCCTAGGCTGTGCATTCCTCATGGGCACATCCACTATGTGTGTGGTTGCATGAGTGCACTCACTAATGTCACAACTGATAGCCAAACTGTCCCTTTCACCTATTATCTCAACTGGGTCTCCACTGGATCTAACATGCATGTAGTTAACAGTGGTAAATCTTCAGTTGCATGTGAGACCACTGATTGTGAATTCATTAATAATTAATTCACTGATCTCTCACTAGTGTAAGTTCATTTACAACTAGTACAACTGAGCTAAACTCACTTAATTGAGTTAAACTACTTCACAACTCACATAAATACACATCCAACTTTGTTACAACTTCGAATCACTCAGTTACAACTAATTTGACTTGCATGTCCCACTAGTCAACCTTTGAACTCGAATTTCCTATAGCTAACTGATTTTCCACTTCAGTTAACTATTTCCAAGTGCTCATTGAGAATAGATTAATATTTATTGTCCAACTATTATTAAGGGATAATAATAGTCCACATACATATATACATAGAATTCACTTACCATCTATAAATAGACAACATCTATAAATAGAATTTTCTCATCATCTAAAAATAGACTTCCACCTAAAAATAGCCTGAGGCTCCATCCTAGTGTAGGTGCATAATTTTTGCTAGGATCTTCTTATTGAATATCAGCATAATGATGCATCCTCTGAGATCGGTAGTTATACTCCATTGGTTGAACCATCACTCCCCGTAAATCCATTATTGAGTACTCAAAAAGACCCTGTTTCGCTCAGAATAAATTTTTCTGGAGACGTTGTTGTTGAAGACCATCCTAGAATACCTTCGAGACCTTTCGTAGAGTCTGGCATGGATGAACCACCATTTCCTAGTGAATCATTTAGAACACCTGTTCAAACTTCTGGAATTTTTAATCCCAGTTCTATCCCAGTCCGTTCTTTGTGGAGAACTCCCTCGGGACACAATATTTTTGACAAACTAGGTATGAGTCCAAACCAAGCTACATCACCACACGTACATGTTACTTCTACTACTTATAAAGTACCTCCAAATCATTTTACTGGCATGACAAGTAATATTTCTACAGTTTCAGGCCCATTGTTGGTTGGTACACATACAATTCTTCCTCTCCAGTTCACTATCTCTACCACAGTCCCACAAGTTGCACCTTTTTATGTCAGAAGTTCGGTAACCATTCAAGCTCCTATTGGAACACCACTTCCATCGAGACCAAATCCATCACTTCCACCTGGGTATAATTCTCTTGGTAGCTCTATTACTAACCCTACCCAAGGTCCATCTAGAGGACCTAGTCTTTTTGTTCCACCTGGGTATAATGCTATTAGCGGTTTTATTCCTACTCCTACTCAGGGTGTACCCAGAGGGCCTAGTATTCATCCACCACCTTGAGGATCTAATCGTCCTAGCCCAAGTATCTCCAATTTGATTGGAGGCACAAGTCATTCTGTTACTTCTAGTTTTCAACTTCCTCTTGGAGGGTACTCATCTGGGGGTCCACCCCAAGTTGGAGGTCAACCTCAAGTTGGGGGACAACCCCAAGTTGGGGGACACAACCCAACTTACAGGAAATCAATGCCTGGATTACAAACCCAACTTTTGAATTTTCCTTTCCAAGGAAATCAACAACCGCATGGGGGGAAATCTCTTCAAAAATATTATTTTGTACCCTCTTATCCCGGGTAGCCTTTTTCGAGCATTGTAAACCCTACATGGGGTCAAGATTTCCAATCCAATGCTCCTTTCCAAGGTAGGATGCCAACTCAACAAACTAATGTTGGCTACTTGACTCAAAATCCTCCTCAACCAAATTTGATTGGACCCTCTAACTATTTGCAAACATTTTATGGTCCTATTGGTATACCTATGAGATTACCTCCCCAAAATTATCAGTTTCCTCAAGTTAACATACAATTTCCATTTCTAGATACTTTGGATTTACTGGATTTGTCTCAGATTTTGAATGATCCTATCTTACATTCTCCTTTTTGGCCGGTTATACCTGCTAAATTACCGTCGGACATACCAAAGTTTGACGGTCGGTTGGGAGAAGATCCAAACAATCATGTCATGACTTTCATATTTGGTGTTCATCCAACTCCTTGATGGATGACTCCATACGACTATGTCTTTTCCAATGCACTCTCACGGGTTCGACTGCCAAATGGTGTATTGAATTGCCGAGAGGTTTCTTCAATGATTTCAACACCTTAGCCATGTCTTTCTTGACACATTACCAGCTGTCGATATGGTATGAGACATGAACAGAAATTTTGAGTTCATTCAAACAATCCTCTTCTACTCACATCTCAGATCATATTCATGAGTGGAGGAGGAGATGACGATTAATAAAAGTTCCTCTTCCTGATAAATTATTGGCTTAGTGTTTCACAAAGTCACTCATTGGTCCTATAGCTCATGATGTTTCCATGGGGGGTGTCATCACTGAAAAACAGGTGATCAGTCGTGCTCAATACTTGGATCTCGTTTATTCTCAAACAGGCTCATTGTATGACTTGATCCCTGATGCTCCTCGCCCATCTACAAATCCAACCCCAACGCTTCCAGTAGCATCTCATGTTGCTTATGGTGTGATTGGAACTTTTCATGCAGAGACTCAGACAAAACAAGTCAATCATTCAAATCCCAAACCTACTAATACCAGTGTACAAAATACTACTCCTCCTATTGCTTCTCCTGGTAAAACCTTTGAGGTGAATATGGTCTAGTCTGTGCATTCCTCATGGGCACATCCACTATGTGTGTGGTTGCATGAGTGCACTCACTAATGTCACAACTGATAGCCAAACTGTCCCTTTCACCTATTATCTCAACTGGGTCTCCACTGGATATGACATGCATGTAGTTAACAGTGGTAAATCTTCAGTTGTATGTGAGACCACTGATTGCGAATTCATTAATAATTGATTCACTGATCTCTCACTAGTGTAAGTTCAGTTACAACTAGTACAACTGAGCTTAACTCACTTAACTGAGTTAAACTACTTCACAACTCACATAAATACACATCCAACTTTGTTACAACTTCGAATCACTCAGTTACAACTAATTTGACTTGCATGTCCCACTAGTCAACCTTTGAACTCGAATTTCCTATAGCTAACTGATTTGCCACTTCAGTTAACTATTTCCAAGTGCTCATTGAGAATAGATTAATATTTATTGTCCAACTATTATTAAGGGATAATAATAGTCCACATACATATATACATAGAATTCACTTACCATCTATAAATAGACAACATCTATAAATATAATGTTCTCATCATCTAAAAATAGACTTCCACCTAAAAATAGCCTGAGGCTCCATCCTAGTGTAGGTGCATAATTTTCGCTAGGATATTCTTATTGAATCTCAACATAATGATGCATCCTCTGAGATTGGTAGTTATACTCCATTGGTTGAACCATCACTCCCCGTAAATCCATTATTGAGTACTCAAAAAGACCCTGTTTTGCTCAGAATAAATTCTTCTGGAGACGTTGTTGTTGAAGACCATCCTAGAATACCTTCGAGACCTTTTGTAGAGTCTGGCATGGATGAACCACTATTTCCTAGTGAAGCGTTTAGAACACATGTTCAAACTTCTGGAATTTTTAATCCCATTTCTATCCCAGTCCGTTCTTTGTGGGGAACTCCCTCGGGACGCAATATTTTTGACAAACTAGGTATGATTCCAAACCAAGCTACATCACCACACGTACATGTTACTTCTACTACTTATACAGTACCTCCAATTCATTTTACTGGCATGACAAGTAATATTTCTACGGTTTCAGGCCCATTGTTGGTTGGTACACATACAATTCTTCCTCTCCAGTTCACTATCTCTACCACAGTCCCACAAGTTGCACCTTTTTATGTCAGAATTTCAGTAACCATTCAAGCTCCTATTGGAACACCACTTCCATCGAGACCAAATCCATCACTTCCACCTGGGTATAATGCTCTTGGTATCTCTATTACTAACCCTACCCAAGGTCCATCTGGAGGACCTAGTCTTTTTGTTCCACCTGGGTATAATTCTATTAGCGGTTTTATTCCTACTCCTACTCAGGGTGTACCAAGAGGGCCTAGTATTCCTCCACCACCTGGAGGATCTAATCGTCCTAGCCCAAGTATCTCCAATTTGATTGGAGGCACAAGTCATTCTGTTACTTCTGGTTTTCAACTTCCTCTTGGAGGGTACTCATCTGGGGGTCCACCCCAAGTTGGAGGTCAACCTCAAGTTGGGGGACAACCCCAAGTTGGGGGACACAACCCAACTTACAGGAAATCAATGCCTGGATTACAAACCCAACTTTTGAATTTTACTTTCCAAGGAAATCAACAACCGCATGGGGGGAAATCTCTTCAAAAAAATTATTTTGTACCCTCTTATCCCAGGTAGCCTTTTCCGAGCATCGTAAACCCTACATGGGGTCAAGATTTCCAATCCAATGCTCCTTTCCAAGGTAGGATGCCAACTCAACAAACTAATGTTGGCTACTTGACTCAAAATCCTCCTCAACCAAATTTGATTGGACCCTCTAACTATTTGCAAACAGTTTATGGTCCTATTGGTATACCTATGAGATTACCTCCCCAAAATTAACAGTTTCCTCAAGTTAACATACAATTTCCATTTCTAGATACTTTGGATTTACTGGATTTGTCTCGGATTTTGAATGTTCCTATCTTACATTCTCCTTTTTGGCCGGTTATACCTGCTAAATTACCGTCAGACATACCAAAGTTTGACGATCGGTCGGGAGAAGATCCAAACAATCATGTCATGACTTTCATATTTGGTGTTCATCCAACTCCTTGATGGATGACTCCATACAACTACGTCTTTTCCAACGCACTCTCACGGGTTCGACTGCCAAATGGTATATCGAATTTCCGAGAGGTTTCTTCAATGATTTCAACACCTTAGCCATGTCTTTCTTGACACATTACCAGATGTCGATACGGTATGAGACATGAACATAAATTTTGAGTTCATTTAAACAATCCTCTTCTACTCACATCTCAGATCATATTCATGAGTGGAGGAGGAGATGACGATTAATAAAAGTTCCTCTTCCTGATAAATTATTGGATTAGTGGTTCACAAAGTCACTCATTGGTCCTATAGCTCATGATGTTTCCATGGGGGGTGTTGTCACTGAAAAACAGGTGATCAGTCATGCTCAATACTTGGATCTCGTTTATTCTCAAACGGGCTCATTGTATGACTTGATCCCTGATGCTCCTTGCCCATCTACAAATCCAACCCCAACGCTTCCAGTAGCATCTCATGTTGCTTATGGTGTGATTGGAACTTTTCATGCAGAGACTCAGACAAAACAAGTCAATCATTCCAATCCCAAACCTACTACTACCAGTGTACAAAATACTACTCCTCCTATTGCTTCTCCCGGTAAAACCTCTGAGGTGAATATGGTCTAGTCTACAAATACCAGTAAATTTCAAAATAAAAAGAAAGGGAAGGGTAAGAATAAAGAGGATAAAACTAATAATCAACAACTAGATAAACCAAAAACTCAACTTGTCGATGATAAAAAAAAGTGAAAACCTCGTTATCCTTTCCTTATTTGTGGCGAGGACCATTATACGAAATATTTTCCGAGACATGCAAAAGTTACTCGATTCCTTCAAGGAATCGGGACTCCCCCTACGCCCGTATAAGATATTGCACATGCACCGTCTACGATGTCATCTCTCGAAGTCCTTCAAATTTTTCCTACTCAATGGAAGGCACTGTTTAAGGCTATTGGTGGAATCGATCCTACTGACACGAATTTGATAATTTTTTACTTGGAAGATCACATCCCAAGACTCCCTCATCAATTAGCTTTTCAAATACAAGTAATTGTGGAAACCAAGAATATTTTTCAAATAGTTGTTGATGAAGGAGCTTCAACTTGTGTCATGTTCGTCACCTGTGGGAAAGCCATTGTCTCTCCCTCCCTTACCGAATCACATAAAATGCTAAAAGATTTTAATGGGACATGGTATAAACCTTATGGTGTTCTTCCTGCATTAGTTATTGCGTTAGAAGTAAAATCAGTTACTGTTGAGGTTGAGGTGTTTGATGCACCTATCGATTACAACCTCTTACTTGGATATAGTTGGATTGATGCTATGTGCGTAGTTTTTTCTATTCTTTTCCATGTGATAGGTTTCCCTCACCAAGGTAAAGTTGTTATGGTAGATCAACTCATCTTTTTTAGTTCTGATTCACACAATAGTAATGTTCCATTCATAGAAAAAAAACATCCTGGTTATGAGAATGGCGGTGTGGGTCTTTTCAAATATTCATCGTTAATGGGAACCTTCCCCATACCACCACCCAATGTTCCTCCTCCTCTTTTCACTTCTATTAACATGATTTTGACCAGTGTTGGCAAAATCTATGAGTCCTATGACCCTTGGATAGTACCTAGCTTGGAAGAATGTCCTCGTTATGGTGACTGAATTCCACTAAGTCTGGTTGAATTGGATTATCAAGTTATTCAATCGACATCTCCTTCTCCTCATTCTCTCTTTGATACATCTCCTGATCCATTTCACACGATTTTTCACACTAATGAAACAATCATGGAAATTATGTCTGTGGAAGACACACCATGGGATGATGGACATCATCGTTCTATCCTCTTCCTCGAACCTGAGACTATTGAGAGTTACCGACGGATTTCGAATCCATCTGTAGTTATTGATCTCCCTCTAGTTTTTGAATCAACACATGATGTTTTGTATGAAGGAAACTTGGGAAATATTTCGCCCACTATCCCTCTAGATATTTCGATTAAGCCTAAATTGTGGAAAATGTTCACATATGTGCCTCATGTTCTCCTGATGAGATCCAAATTTACAAGGTCCTTTTCCAGGAATTTTGTGATGTATTTGCTTGGAGTTACAAAGAGATGCATGGAATTGATCCATATATTATTGTACATGAAATTAATACATACTCTGGCGCTAAGCCCATTCGACAATGACTTCGCCCAGTTCATCCACGAAAATCCATTGCAATCAAACTTGAAGTTGAGAAATTCTTAAAGTTGGTTTTGTCTACCCTGTGGCATTGACTAATTGGGTGTCCAATCTTGTTCCGGTCACAAAGAAACAAGGAACGATATGTTTGTGTGTTGATTATAGGGATATTAACATGTCTTTCCCTAAAGATAATTATCCAACCTCTTTCATCGACCAGATCATCGATGAATGTGCCGGAAGTGAAATATTCTCTTTGATGGACGAATTTTCCGGCTATAATAAAATAAATATTTTACCTGCAGATCAACACAAAACCGCCTTTATTTTCCCTTGGGGTACCTTCGTGTACTGTAAACTACCTTTCGGTCTCAATAATGTGGGTGCGACTTTTCAAAGAGCTATGTCTTATGCCTTTCATGATATCAAGAATATTGGAAAACCTTATCTTGATGATGTCGATATTACCATATATGATTGAATCCACATAAATGTGTTTTTTTTGTGGAGTATGGACGACTTCTAGGATTTATTGTTTCCACGCATGGGATCAGGGTGGATCCCTTGAAGGTTGAAGCCATCATCAATTTGCCTCCGCCTTCTACCTTGAGCCAAATCTAAAGTTTGCAAGGGAAGGCAAACTTTCTACGACAATTCATTCCTAATTATGTCGAACTAATGAAGGTTTCACTCAAATTATTAAGAAGGGTCATGATTTTGTGTGGGATGACACTGCCAACAAAACATTTGATGCTTTGAAACTTTCATTAACCCGCACACGACTATTATTTCCCCCAAATTATAGTCGAGATTACTTCCTATTATTGGTTGCTTTGGATCATACCATCGCCATGGTTCTGGTCCAAGAGGATGATTCGCACGACGAACATGTCATTTACTATTTAATTCAGAGTTTTACGACCACCGAAATAAAATACATGCATGTGGAGAAATTGGCCTTGGCAGCCGTTCAAGCTGTCCAATGTTTTCGTCACTATATCTTATTGCGCAAAACCACGATTATTTTTTATTGCAACCCTATGAAACATATTATTACACGACAATTTCTAGGGGGAAAATAATCCAAATGGATTGTGATTCTCTAGGAGTTTGATTTGGATATTGAGAAAGCGAATTCAAAGAAATCTTTGTTCTTTGTTGAGTTGATATGTGACCTTCCCTCCGCTGATACAAAAAATGTAGCAGAATATTCTTTTCTTGATGAATCTCTCTTTCTGATCAGTTCAGATGATATATGGTATGGAGACATTATCATTTGTCTCCAAACCTAAAATTTATGGCTTGATATGTCTCGTGTAGATCGTCTTCATATTAGGTATCAAGCCCGTCAATATATTATTCTTGGTGATACCCTTTACCATCGTGGTATTGAATCTGTGTTTCGACGATGTCTGACATATGATGAAGCTAAGAAAGCACTCAATGACTATCATTATCAAGCATGTGGCAGTCATATGTTTGGGTATGCCACTTCCCAAAATATCCTACGAGCTTGTTATTTATGGCCTTCACTTTTTAAGGATTGCATTCTCGCAATGTAGAAATGCCACGCTTAATCAAACCTATAATAATAAGATTCGATCTCATCCTTCTCCTCTCTATCCTGTAGTTTCCATTGGTCCATTTGCTAAATGGCACATTGACTTCATGACATGTAACCCTCACTCAGTCGGGGGGCATGGATACATCATTGTATATGTGGATTATTTCACTAAGTGGGCCGAGGCGATGCCTACATTCAATAACACTAGGAAAACTGTAGCACTATTCATATTCAATCATATAATCACTAGGTTTGGTGTCCCTCAAGCCATCATCACCGACCATGGCACCCATTTTCACAATTTTATGATGTATGAACTTATTGATAAGTTGGGTTTATGGCATGAAAACTCGACCCCTTATTATCCATAGGCCAATGACCAAGTTGAAGCAATCAACAAAGTTTTAACCACTATGCTTCGACGGATGGTAGGGATTTTTAAGTCAAGTTGGAATACAATTTTTTTTTCGGCATTATGTGCCTATCAGACATCAGTTAAATTTGCTATGGGGTACACACCTTTCCAATTAGTGTATGGTATCGAAGTTGTTTTTCCGATTGAATGTGAAATTTCGTCTTTGAAGCTAGCCGTTGAACTTCTCCGCAACACCACAGCTGAAGAAGAACATATGTTGTATTTAATGCAATTAGACGAGACTTTTCATGATGCTACATTAGTAATAGAAACCCAAAAGAAACAAGCCAAGGCTTAATATGACAAACATGTTAAACCTCATGCTTTTTCTGAAGGTGATTTGGTTCTACTTTATGGCCAAGATCTTGTTTTGTTGGGGGAAGGTAAATTCAAGCCCATGTGGCGTGGTCCTTATATCCTTAAACACATATTAGAGAAGGGGCTTACAAGCTAGTTGATTGCGATGGAATTCCTTTGGGTGAACCCAAAAATGGGCTTTACCTAAAGAAGTACTATGCTTAAAGTGTTTTGCATGAGTGCTTTGTACTTTAATGTATCATACTCTAGTGTGTTTTTTCTCGTTTTTTTTCTTCCCTCAAACTTCTTACCTTGCCTTGTGATTGGTTTCCAGATTTCGACGTTCTCACTACCTCATATTGGCTTTGTTGATGTTTCTAGTCGTAGTACTCAAAATGTCGCGTCTATTGCATGGGCAATCTATGCACCTACAGACGAGTTGATCAATCTACATGGTAATTGCCTTGGTTGTGCAACTAATAACATTGTGGAATATAGTGAATTCATTAAGTTATTGACTGACACAATTTCATTTGGCATCCGTCATCTAATTGTACAACTTGATTATCAATTTGTGGTGTTGCAATTAAGAAACATCTATTCCATTAGAAGTCCTACACTATTATGGGTATACTTGAGAATTTTCATCTTGGAAAGGAATTTTGATTACATTGAATATCAACACATTCCTAGATATCTAAATACATTAACAAATTCTTTATCCAATTATTTTTTAGATAGACATTTCACAATTTATAAATCCAAAAACAAACACATAAAGACAAGTAAGTCGGTAGAAGTTTTGTATTATAATGCAAAAAGTTACAAAAAAATGTGCCCTGAGATCAAATGTTGAAGCACATGGCTTCATATACATATGTATCATGGATGTTTCTCATGATAACAAACCACTTCCAGTGCTACACGATGGAGCAGTCGACCAATAGATGTTGAAACGCCAACAGTATGGCATTGGTAACGTCAAGGTAACTCATCCATGGTAATGTCAAGGATGTCTATAGTTAATCCCTCAAGGTTGTGTTCGATCTCCTATATATCCTCAACTGCTACTCCTCGACCTGCCACTGCGCCTATCCCTCCACGTCTCTTCATTGGAGGTGATCATGGAGGCCTGAAAGGTGACACACATGCATTTTGAGAGCTTTTGATTAGTCTCAGATACATAACATAAAAAATTCATAATTAAAATACCAAAAACAATATATAATGAAAAATTCCTTTTCACCTATGTATCCCCATTGTGAACCCTCGGGTAGTTTCATGTCGGGATCACCACGGAAATCAGCCCCGACATAGGTGTAATCCTCGATAATGATAAGTTGATCTCTCAACCACTGGAAGAATATAGGACCATATGTAACATTTGGGATGCCACCATGGCGTATCATCAAGTCAACCCATCTCTTCATTCAAGGATCTCGTGGAGTGGACACACTCCAATCCACATGCTGAAGATGCAAAATTGGGACCCTTTCTAGGAAAAAGGACACCAAAATTGGTCTATATCCAAATTGTTTCAGTCGACCAGTCCTGCACTTTGTTAAATTTTTATTCATAATCTTGAGGAGGCCCTCACACTAGTTGAATACTTGGGGCTCCATGCACTCAATGGAATACTACAACTGACTCTTCAAATCCATGTGTGGAGCTACACTCCCAACCACATAGGTGATGGTGAAGAGTATAGTCCTCAAATATAAGTCAAGGACGTTCTTTATGGGAACCTTACCACTATGTTTCTTCGTATCAACCAAGTAGTGTTGTGCGACATAGTAATCCATTGGTTCACCTCCTCCTCTTCTTCCTTATAGTGACACTCAAGACCCATGACGAGATAAAACGGTCAAGAAATAGATGTCGTCAATCTCTAAAGTGAGTGTATGTACCCCAACATGAAAAACTTGTTCATTCACGTCCCACATTCAGACTAATTGCTCTAATATAACTAATTGGGCCCTCATGCCCTGCACTTTGAATAACTTAAGAAAGTCACACTCCTAGAGTGCCATGATTGTGTTGGGATCATTCCCTACAATTTAATATTTCTCTTCATGCTCTCTTTCCCTCCATTCGAGCATGATGAACTATGGAAAGTCTGCCAAACAACATTTAAAGATGAATTAGTTCATTAAAAATATAAAATTGGGATCTTCCCTAGTTCTTTCTTTATTTTTTATTTTTGAGTTGTTGTCATCGCAGATCCCAAGTTTACCACAGTGCGACATCATCGCACTTCATCAGTGTAACCCCTGTGATGATCCCATATCATCATAGTTCCCAATATAGAGAGCCTGCGACGATATGGAGGCTCTTTATCCTTTAGAAATTTGTCCATAAAACTCAATAATAACCGTAAAAACTGAAGAAAAAAAAAATCTATAGAAAGAGAGAGGGAAGGAAGAGCACCAACATCACAGAGACGAATCAAGAACTCGTCCACGAATTGCGTTGGAATCGTCTCTTGAATATTAGGGGGAAATGAGGCTTTTGACACTAGTTTTGGTGAAATACAAATGGAATGGTAAAAATGAATTTGTTTTTGACTTATTTAACCTATTTTACCATTTTTAACCTAAAATAAAATTATTTTTCACCTAGGTTAAAACCTAATGAACATTTCAAAGTGTCAATATTACAGGATACAAGTCGAGCAATTGGAATTTTGATATGGATCAACCCTTTTATCATTTTTTACGTGTTTTTTCAAAATCATTTGAAGTAAATATGCTTTTAAGTTTTTTCAGTAAAAAATGTCGAGCATAGTCTTTGTTCTTTCTCACGCTCGTAAATCTATGAGAATGTAACCGAGTAAACTTTTATCACTTTTTTGGACTTGTAAAGGCTATACAAAAAAGGAACCCCCCTGTAGTCCTCTTTAAGCTCTTTTCAAACTCCCTAAACATGAAAATATAGCCAAGTGATCTTGTTCTTTTCATGCTCATAAAATTATTTGAAGAAAATGTCTGATGAGCAGTAGATTATCTCTTTTTCGGTCTCATCAGACTACTTTACGAAAAATGACATTTTGGAGCTTTTTTTAAGTGTTTTTCAGACTCTCTAAACATGAAAAACCCTTGAGTTTTCTTTCTTTGCACTTGTAAAACAAACATCGAAAGGCCCATATGGGACCGAAGCACTCCTTCCTAGGGTTTGTTAAAAATACTTTGAGGGACTCATCCGAAGGATGAGATTACATTTCAAGCATATGTTATCCTCCTAAAGCTTGTGTAAAAACAAAGAGGCACTCGCCAGAAATGGTGGGGGAAATTTGGGAAATAAATGTATATATTTATCTGTGTTAGTGGCAGTAAGTCACTCTTGAACATGACACCCATTTTCATTATTGTATCTGGGATGAGAAATCCATTTGTCTCTCATTTTATCATCCACAAGTCTGTATATTAGTCCTCCTTGATCTAATGCTGCCAAAAAAATTGTTGTGTCCTTCATATGTTAAAGATAAGTTCAACCGAAACAAGCCTTCTATCGAGTCAAACATCTACAGTACTCAAACTCTTACCATGTCGGCCTTCCCTGAGTTAGTCTTGAATCACTTTGCACTCTAATCTACTTCAAATCTGTTACATGTTTCAAGTCATTGATGGGGGATACATTAAGGCCCTCCTATGACGAGTATTTTCCTGTCAACTTCAATTCATTATCTAGGAATTACACTTAGAAATCATTTAGTACCTTGGAGCTTGCATGCCTTAATGGCAGGTTTCCTCTTTTTTAACAGTGGGTTCACATTATTGGCCCCTGATTGGAAAATTCCATCGAGTGTTCAAATTCATCTCATTAATTCACATTCGTTGGATTGTACTAGAGTACCTTGGAGGTCATTGACATCAATGGTGATTTCCCTCTCACTTTTTAATGGTATTCATTAATGACCGGTAATTGTGGTTTCTACCATGTTCGACTTCAACATATGTAATCACATGGATAGATTTGTACTTCGGGACGATGGAAATGAAGACCCTGGATATTGTCACATAGATATAGGTTGTGATGGAGTATTCATAAGTCTGTACTGACACATAGATCCATCGTGTATTTCTCGTGGCTATGTCCAAATTTGAGTCTCTATAGCATAGATCTAGAGTGTATTTCTCGTGGCTATGTTGAATCATAATGTCATGGATCCATAGTGTATAATTGGTGGCCATGATACATTTGACACTTATGCTTAGGTTCAATTGTAGTTTGAGTATGGGAATGCCTACCTCAGTAAATGGTATGTTATTATGCAGATGCTTGATTGTTGACAGGTTTCCGACTGATGTGCTCCTTTTTCTCGACACACACACATTCTACAAAGTATTTCAACTGTCACACATTTCCAACTTCATACTTTGGAGGAAATTATGTTACACATTATTTTCATCACCCCCGTGACCACTGATGATATGTGTATTTCCTATCTCTCTATTCCCTGAAGGCTATTGAAGAAATGGACTTTCCCTGAGAAATGGAATAATTTTTTCCTTATTGAAAAACCTTATCAAAGAAGATCGTCGCACCTTTCTAGTGTTAAGGTTCCAAAAATCCCCAATCGTTGCATGTTGCACCACAGTGGCTTGCGAAATCATCACAGGTTTCTCATGTTGAGGGTGAGACGATGCTCAAACAAAGGAAAATGGTGAATTTCTCGAAGGTTCTAAAATGGAATCTTCGAAAGGATGAGGTGGCCTCAGATTGATTTGGATCTCACTCGTTTCTTTGATTTAGTGGGATCATCCTAATCTCTTCATCCACCCCTCTTCACTTTATATAAAGAGGGATCTCTCATGGGAAAAGTTAGGTTGGCTTATTCATGGAGAATTTTGTTGAATATTGTGCTTGTGATAGCTTTTCTTTAGCTTTCCAAGTCAAGTTGTGAATACTCTCCATCAAAATCATTGGAGAAAAGGTGTGTGTGTTGAGGAAAAGGGCCATTGGAAGGGACCTTGCAACATCAAGGCATAGGTTGTATTCTCCACTTTCATCAATATAATGCAGTAATACATTTCTTCCCTATGAAAGTATCTCCATTTTTATTGCATAACTCCTTGATCTTATGCATAGGTTTCATTGGAATATATATATTGTTGCTCTCTCTTTGTTGGTTTTTGTTTCTTAACAGGTTCAACATCCCGCAAACCTTAGGAAGGAGCAAGGACAACACTAGAAAGGATCAAACGAAGTTTAAACGGTATGTCATTTTTCCCTCATTGAACCAATTTACATTACAATGAAATATAAGGAGAAGTTTGTATTCTATCATGTTTTGTTCTAATTTCTTGTTGAAGTTAGGGAGATTACTTTGTGTCAGCACTTACCAATTTGTCTAGTAACAACCAGATCACTTGCATGTAAGTGTCCTCAAAGAAAAATTCGATAACAGGTGCTCGCAAGAGCGAGAAGTTACATATGATCTCTCATAGTGATCTTTCCAAGGCCCAAGTTGAGGCTTGTATTAGATAAGTCCTTGGTACCTAAATTTCTATTTAAATGGACATTGAAAAAGAAAATCTTCTTTAAATTACTAATGTATCATGGAATACTAACTTAGTATTATGTAATAGAATGAGTTCTTGATGTTTTCTTTATGTGAATACACATGCTTATATTGAAAGTTATATTAAATTAATATTAAGAATTATTTTTCTTTTATACTAAGGAATAGTTATTGTGTAAATTATGCATTAAATAAGAAATTTTAAACTAGGGAAAAAGATCACTTTGATTTAACATGTTATTATGAAGATTAATTTCAAAAATTCCTATGATTATGAAATACCAAGAAAAGTATGTAGAAAGATATTACTAAGATCTGTCATATGAAAACTCCTAAGGAAAGCATCAAACAAATAAAAGTAGATCTATCAAATAATTGAGAGGAGATGATAAATTTGTGTGGTAAAACTCAAAGGTGGGAAACATCCATGGAAGTAAGGCCTTTTTTTCTTCATATAACTCTCCCAATTGCAATTGCTAGAGAAAACACATGTATGGAGTTCAAAAGTGATCCATACAAATCTCAAGAATATGGATGATCTAGCCCGAGGAACCCTACTGTCCAGGATAATGATCAATACCACAAACCACTCTCCACTCTTGATTCAATACCAATTGCCTCAATTTATAGTAACCAAGAGAAACCTAGACCATTGATCATAAGGCACAATCAAGGGTGGATATCAACAAATTCGTAAAGGTTGGTGATAAGATCATCAAGATATAAGGGAGAAGTAGTGGATAAGAATGACTTATGAGTGTAGGTCAGTATTACCTGAGAGATAGGTCACCACCAAATAACTCCCAAAACTATATCCATGTGCACATGTGCAATACTACAAAATTATAGTGAATCCAGTTTACATGTATACATGCCCCACAAATGATGTTATAATGATCATCATTATGACACTAAGAACATAATTACATCAAGTCACTAGAAAACATTAAAACACATTCTAACATTCCCCCATAATCCCCATAACATTGACTAGAGGAATGAGCATTTGGCCTAAGGAAGGACTTGTGTTACATAAGAATAATAGGCCAATAATGTAAGATATTTGAGATCTCACAAGTCTAATGATGTCTCATTGTGTGTAAAAATGCCTCATAATGACGTTCTCATGGTCATCATACTAATAGGATATACAATGATAAATGTGATTTCTAGACAATCATTACATCATGGGTTCTAATGAGAACATTTGGAACAAGGTGGAATTACATTACATTCCCCCTTAATAACAACTTCAAACATCATAGATAAGTGGAAAAGATAGCATCAAAATTTATCGATGTCAAGGATAAGTTGTTGAGTGGAACAATGTGTAAAACCAGTTAGGAATTAGATCATAGAGCAATAAAATAACACGGAAATAAAACACATAATAAAATAATAATAAAAAAAAACATAGATATACATGGTTCACTCAATATGGGCTACATCCACGAATAAATTGCCAGGTCCTTCCTTTAACATTATCTAACGAATGAATGGATATAACCTACAACACACCCGTTGTAACTTCCTCTTATATCTCTCACAATATCCTCTCCCAGAATACAATATCCTCACTCATACATAGCCGCAATACAATTCCCTCATCCAAAAAGAGAGTTTCCTTCTTGAGTGAAAACCCTAACATAACTTCTACCATCATATATGTGACCTTATAATGAACGATCCAGATTGACTATGATTTAGGGTCTCGCTGGCCCCCATGCCCCCTAGCTGGGGGGGTAGAGCCCCTCCGAACCCCTGGCAGAAGGAGGGCAGGATTACCTGCATATGAATCAGGAAGTTAATCATGATCCATAACCAAAAAATTGCATCTTCTATTATCATGTTTGAATGCCAATTGAAATTGAGCAAAAACTCAGTTTCTCCTTGGTTACTACCTTTGTTCACATATCTACGAGATTTTGGATAATGTGTATCTTTTCTATCTTCAACTGTCCATCTTCTAAAATTGACCATATGAAATGATATCTGTGTGGTATATGTTTAGTATTAGAGTGGAAGGATGGATTTTTTACAAGATGAATGACACTTTGGCAATCACTGTATAACCTACTATTCTTCTGCTTCTTACCCAATTCCTCCATAAACCTCTTATTGATAAAAAATAATTGGTCACCTTGATTTATTGATATTTGGAATAATAAAAAAATTGGTATAAGAAGAAGGAAATTTTGACTGATCATAATCTCATGACGTATTCCTCAGTCTCATCTTCATCATGCATTTTACGGATTCAAAATTTGAGTCTGTATGCTCAAGATATCCATATTTTTGTCTAAAATAGCATCTCTTCATGTGTAACACAACTAGTTTCCCTCTCTCAAAACTAAGTTTCCTCTTCTTTCTTATACTTAGTCTCATTCTTGGTACTATTTCTTGAAAAAATTATTTCTTACTAATTCTTGGAATTCTTACTCGATACTATTTCTTGAAATACTTATTTCTTACGAAATGTTGGAATTCTTACTAAGTCTTGGAATACTTTCTCCATAACTATTTCTTGGAATAATTTCTCCATAATTTTTTTTTACAACTTAGTCATTTCTTATGACCCATTATCCATACTTTTTTTACTCTATAATAATCTCACATTTATATCCCTCTCCCATTTCTCGCGGAACCATACCCACTTCCTCTTCCTCTCTTCACCCACCCCCTACACTTCTGACCTCTCATCGCGCTTGCAGATCCGTGATCCTCGCAAACCTCCATACTCCATTAATCCACCATATTTCCCCCCCTCTCCTCTTTTCCATCTCTCCATATCCATACTTAAACTTTTCCCAAGTTTTATTCCACCTATCCAATCAAGACATGTGAAAGACATGACAACCAATGACACTAAGACACATGGAGATGAATGGAATTATGACATGTGGAAGCCTATGGAAACCTATCACAATGATACACATGGATATGATTGGGTGTTTACTAGGTGATGACATGGATGTTGACTGGGCACTGATTGGGCAAGTGGGCCATCAAAATTCTTATTAAATCATGATTTTCCTAAGGCTCGACTTCCATAGTTTCTTTCTGTTTCACATAATTCATGTAGATACCTTTACTATATAAAAATTTAACTATCAAATACCACAATGCATGTGGTATTTTTTTAAAGGATAATTTTAATAAAGGGCCAACATTAAATCATGAACTCGATGGGCAATTATTGAGTAACAAACTTCTGGAGGTCATAACTCAAGATCAGGGCATCAGTTTTGGAAAAACTACACCTCGTTGGAAAGGTAATTCTATGAGGAAGACAATGGATGGAATAGGTTTCAAGGGACGAAATTGGCCATAATTATCCCAGAAATTAAAAGAACAGTCAACTATGTTTTCATGGTTTGCTGATAAATTTGTTTGGAACCTCGACTTCTCGAGGCTATAACTTAAGACACAGAACTCCAAATTGCGCTCAAGAGGACTCCTTAGAAATATGGAATGATGAATATTTCTTATATTATGGTTTGAATGGATGAGAAATAAAATATCATGCTCAAAAAATTAAAACACAATCCACTTTTTAAAAGGAAGTTAGTTTAAATTTTGAAAATAAAAATTTATTAAATGAATTTTATTAAAGACAAAATGGGCCCCACTTAAAGACACAAATTTCAATGACATAAAGTCATTAATGAGGATTCAATAAAGAATTAATTAAAGTTGTCACTCCAAGAAGAAAAGTGTGTGGACGTTCCTAGAAAGACCAAAACCCTAACTACTTCAAGAAGCATTGAAAGTAGATTTTAAAGAGAAAAAGCACCATCAAAGAAAAGGTTAGAGGAAAATTAGAAGATTATAATAGAAAAGTTCCACCCATCAACATGCAGCTAAGTCTCTAATCAACAAACGAAGATCTCCAATTTTCTTGCTTCTTCTTCTATATTATTTTCTCAAGGCCTTATGCTTGTATTTCAAAAATGAAAACAAGGTTGATATTTTTGAGTGTTTTTCTTGTATTCTTCCAAAAATCTTTCTCTAAAAATATCATGGAGTATTTTACATCCATATGTGTGATTGATAAATGTAAGTCAGGATTGTCTAAATGATTCATGGAGGTTTAGTCCTTACATTTGACAAGCTTAATTTATGAGCATTAGTCAATTGGTTTGTTGAAATGATTTTTATTAATGAATATCTTTTATGAAACTCCACAGAGAACTACTTCAGGATGTAATTTCAATGATTTCTCAAACTTTGAGTATATGAGCATGATATTTTTGAAGTGCATCTATCATATTCGCTTATGTTTTAAATACAATACTCTTTTAAAGTTCTCTAAAATGATCAAGATCATTTCACTCTTTTTCTTGCAAGAATATATGGTTGCATATTTTGTTTGCATGCATTTCAAAGGGTTGTAATAATGAACCTAAGAATATATCTACGTTGATGTTAAATCCTTTCTTCATATTTTTATTGTTAAGAAGTTGTTTGGTCCATTCAAGAATAAATCTGGTTATTAAGAACCATTTCACATATAAAATAAAGCAATAAATACTTGGGGTTTGTTGTCTAGCATTCTCCCATTTGACAGCCCAATCCTAGAATATCAAGGTATATATTCAGACTATGATAGAGGAGTACCACCTCTATAAAAACACAAGGGGATTTTATCCTTGCGAGGTTGTTGTTTGGATTGTGACCAATATGAATATCAACATTTTTGGAAACTATATTGGGGAATGATTTGTTTTCAATAAATTGATACTTTTTAGGATTATATATTATTGGAAAACTAGTTGAAGTTTTGAAAGAAGATCGAGAGATTGATTCAAGATGAATTGTGTTCTTGAAAACCTTTTTCAAGGAGAAGTAAATGGCCTTTAAGAATTATTGTTGAATTTTTAGTCACAAATTAGTTGCGACAACTTCCGTAGAACCAAAGAACTATCCAATATTTGGAGGATGATCTCCCTAGTGACTCCATCATAGAAACTCCAAAAATATGCCTAGGTGACTTCACTAAAAATATGCCAGAGTTTCAAGAAGATTTGTATGAATATTCCTTCGAGGATTTTCTTTCATGTTGTGATGACATTTTTCCTTCCCCACCATATCCAAAAAAAATTGTTCAAGATACAATAAAGGGAGAAGGTACCCAAAGAAAGAAACTGTTGCACATAATTCCACTCAATTTGGAAGTAGAAGTTCACCCCTTTCCAGATATTTACATGGATAAGTTTCCCATGTTCTTCAAAAATACTTCATGTGATGTAGAGAAACATTTTATTAAGTTTGAAAATTCTTGTGAGGTTTATAATGTGGCTGAAAATGATGTTGCATGCCAGTTATTTATCTTGACTCTAAAGGAAAATTCTAGTGAATGGTTTTATTCATTGTTGCCTGAAACCGTCACTAGTTGGGATGTATTAGAAAATTTGTTTGTCAATAAATATGTTCCAAGGAAAGATCCATATTATCTTTTCTTGAAGTTGGTTGAAATCCATATGAGAGAGGAAGAGACAATCAAATATTTCACTTTCATATTTATGAGAATTCTTCATAAGATTCCTCTAGAAATGTTTCCAAACGATGTCATCATTTTCAATTGTTATGAAAATGCCTTGCCTGTGAATATGATATTTTTATTGAAGCAAGAGGGAAAGTGCAGCTAGAAAGAGTTAATGTAGTAATCTCAAATCATTGAAAGAAATGTTCATGAAACTGGTGTTAATCTATTGAACTTCCCAATATTACTCCAAGACAATGGAAGAATGGATGTGGAAGAAAATTTTGATGAAAGATGTGAATTTTGTTTTCTAGATCTTGTTCTTGAAACAAAAAATGAGGACCCTAAAGTTTCAATCCAAGAAGAACACCATCTTCTACATGCTCCATTGGAGGGAAATTTCAACCTCTCATGTGCTCAATATGATATTAATGATCATAATGAGTTTAAAGATTAATTTAAAGAGCCTCCACTTGATGAACAAAAATATTTCATTCAATATAATCATGATGAAAAATTTGCAACAAATTATCAAATGGTACAACCAACTTACACCAAGCCACAAGAATAATGTTTACATTGGATGAACAAAAAATATGATAATTTCATCACTTTGCATCAAACTTTTATGATATTGATTTCTCATATGAAGCATATTTAAATGAAGAATATATCTTTCAAGCATCAAAAGAAGGGAATTTGCAACAAGAGGATCCATGGGTGATATGTTTTATTTATGAAGATAATGAATTTGTTGTTGAACAACAAAATACATCCATATAGTTCTCCACAAATGTTCAACAACAATTTATCTTTGCAACCTCACCATGGCAACACAACCATTGCATGAAGGAATAATGCTTTCAAGACATTATTGAAAAATCAATAATATTGGATGTGGTTGGACATAAGGAGAAATATGAAAGTATTTTCAAATTGGAAACTCCTCATTCAACCAAATACATTAGCATTCTTGAGAAACAAAGAATTGATTTCATTGAATCATGGTTCAAAAGCATTGTTGGACAAGAAATTCAATCAAATTGTGGGCACATCCAGATCGATTTTACTTCAACACACTTTGGGTATGCTCTTGATTCCTTGGAAGAAACACTGATATATTCCCCAACTTTGGAATTCATTCCACGGATCAGTTGGATGCCTGAATGGCTCCATTGGTAATCTACTTACACTTGAAAGTGTCCCTTTACTCCAAAAAGGTTAGGTAGGTAGATCGAGTTTGTACATAGTTTTCTTCTCCAGTCAAAGTTTTTCACAATAAAGTAGTTGCTAAATAGCGTTTATAAGATGAATTCATAGCTCAATGGATAAGGAAACTAGTCTTTATATTCTGATGTTCTCAGCAACCCATAAGGGGTCACTATCCCGCAGTTGGAGCAAGTTGCTAATAAAAAATTTAGTCACCTTGATTTCCCTCTCTTTAGAATAATAAAAAAAAATTGTATCAGAAGAAGGGAATTTTGAATGATCATAATCTCACAGTGTATCCATTAGTCTTAGCTTCGTCATGCATTTTACATATTCAAAATCTGAGTCTGTATGCTGAAGATATCCACATTTTTTTTCTAAAATAGATTCTCTTCATGTGTAACACAACTAGTTTCTCTCTCTCTCTCTCGGAACTAAGTTTCCTCTCCTCTCTTATACTTAGTCTCATTAGTGTTACTATTTCTTGAAAAAAGTATTTCTTACTAAGTCTTTACTTGGTACTATTTCTTGAAATACTTATTTCTTACCAAGTCTTGGAATTATTACTAAATCTTGGAATACTTTCTCCATACTTGTTTTTTACAACTTAGTCATTTATTATGACTCATTCTCCATACTTATTTTACTCTATAATACTCTCACATTTATATCCACATCCCATTTCTCATGGCGCCATACCTACTTCCCCTTCCTCTCTTCGCCCACCCCCTACTCCCATGACCTATCCTCACCCCCGCAACACCGCGACCATCACAACCCACCATACTCCACTGACCCACCATACCCC
>ML792495.1:539909-597394 GCA_009831015.1 Picea engelmannii | reverse complement strand
CCCTCTCCTCTCGTTCATCTCCCCATATCCATACTTAAATTTTTCCTAAGTTTTATTCCACCCTATCCAATCAATACATGTGGCAGACATGATAGCCAGTGAAACTAAGACAATGGTGACAACTGACATTATGACATGTGGTATCCTATGGAAACCTATCACAATGAGACACATGGAAATGATTGGGTAATAAATGGTTGATGACATGGACGTTGACTCGATGTTGATTGGGCATTGATTCGGAAAGTGGGCCATCAATTTTTTTATTAAGTCATGATTTTCCTAAGGCTCAATCTCCATAGTTTCTTTTTGTTTCACATAATTCATGCAGATCCATTTACTATATAAACACTTAAATATCAAATACCACAATGCATGTGGGATTTTTCAAAAGATGAATTTTAATGAAGGGCCAAGATTAAATCATGAACTTGATGGGCGGTTGTTGAGCAATGAACTTCTGGATGTCATAACTCAAGATCCTAAATCAATTTTGGAAAAAATATACCTCGTTGGAAAGGAAATTCATTGAGGAAGACGACAAAATAGGTTTAAAGGGATTAAATTGGCCATAATTCTCCCAAAAATTAAAAGAAAAATCAACTATGTTTTCATGGTTTGCTGATAAATTTGTTTTGAGCCTCAACTTCCCGAAGCTATAACTTGAGATACAAAACTTCAAATTCCACTCAAGAGGACTCATTAGAAATATGGAATCACTAATATGTATTGTATGATGGTTTCCATGGATGAGAAATCAAATATCATTCTCAAAAAATTAAAACACAGTCCACTTTTTAAAAGGAATCCAGTTTAAAATTTGAAAATAAAAGTTTATTAAATGACTTTTATTAAAGACAAAATGGGCCCCACTTCAAGGAATGAATTTCAATGACATAAATTCATTAATGAGGCTTCAATAAAGCATTAATTAAAGTGGTTACTCCAAGAAGAAAAGCGTGTGGAAGTTCCTAGAAAGACCAAAACCCTAACTACTTCAAGAAGCATTGGAAGCATATTTTAAAAGAGACAGAGAACCATCAAAGAAAAGGTTAGAGGGAAATCAAAATACTAGAATAGAAAAGTTCCATCCATCATCATGCAGCCAAGTCTCTGATCAAAAAACAAATATCTCCAATTTTCTTGCTTCTTCTTCTTCTACGCTATCTTCTCAAGGCCTTATGCTTGTATTTCATAATTGAACATAAGGTTGATATTTTTGAGTGTTTTTCTTGTATTCTTCCAAGACTCTTTCTCTAAAAATATCATGGAGAATTTTACAACCATATGTGTGACTGATAAATGTAAGCCATGATTATCTAAGTGATTCATGGAGGTTTAGTCCTTGCATTTGGAAAGCTTAATTTATGAGAATTAGTCGATTGGTTTGTTGAAATGATTTGTATTAATGAATATCTTTTATGAAACTCCATAGAGAATTACTTCAGGATGTAATTACAATGATTTCTCAAACTCTAAGTATATGAGCATGATATTTTTTAAGTGCATCTATTATATTTTCTTGTGTTTTGAATGCAATACTTTTTTAAAGTTCTTTGATATGATCAAAATATCATTTCACTCTTTTTATTGCAAAAAGATATGGTTGCATCTTCTATTTGCATGCATTTCAGAGGGTTTTAATAATGAATCTAACCATATATCTATTTTGACGTTGAATCCTTTCTTCATATTTTTATTGTTAATAAGTTGCTTGGTTCATTCAAGAATAAATCCAGTTATCAAGAACCATTTCATATATAAAATAAAGCAATAAAGACTTGGGGTTTTCTATCTAGCATTCTCCCATTAGACCCACCGAATAGACCCACCATTAGACTATCCAAGTCGACTGCAGAAGTCGGGTAGGAAAGTCGGTCGAATAGATAGTTAGAGTCGATTGGTTGAGTAGTTAAGAAATGTAACTGATTGGTAACTGTATATCATACACACACTTGTGGTTATGTAATGGAAAGAGAGAGATTTTTTTGGCTATATAATAAAATGTATTGATGGTTCTCCCACTTATTTTGTATGTCTACTTGTGTCTCTATGTGTTTCTATATATAATGTTGTAATGTGTATTACTTTGTGTAAGGATCTACCAATAAATTCTCGTACTTTCCCTTAGACTACAACATTACTTCTGTTGTTGGTAGTTCTGAACTCAGGCACGCATAAAGAAAAAGGAACATATATGTTAACCTTGGAGGACATACACGAATGGTGGAAGTGTAAAATTAAAATTATATTAAAAAATACGCAAGAATAAACTGACTAACGCTAGTCGAAGAACATATTGAGTTATTTTTAGAGACACACGAACAATACCTGGAAGCCATTCCATAAGCACAGTATGAATATCTCAATCAATATAATTCCCAAACTCACTCCTGATGAGCAATTGATGCACAAAATCATAAACTGGGGAAGAAAAAACCTCAACAAGTGGTTCGAGAAGATCGTGCGTGATTATATTGAAGAAAAATTGATTGAAGATAGAGAGTCAGTCGAAACGATCAAGAAAACCTTTTACACGAAATTGCACAACGGGTTCCTTTTCACCGTCTCGTATTTACTTCATAAGTTTCCTTTAGATAATGGAGTCTGGGAAATCATTGAATACCGACCCCTTTTGAAAAATCCTCCTATGAATTCCAATTGGCAAGAAAAACAAGAAGAGTGGGAAGAATTTCTAGAATCTAACTGCAAAGATACAAGAGAAGCTTGGGATTATTTTCTGAAGAAATAAAATCAGACAAAATGAGTAACATTGATGACCGTAAGCAAGTTAGGTTGGTGATGGGGGGTTGGACAATCCATGATATTATATAAGTCGAATTCGAAGCACACCCAAGTTGAAAATGTTAGAAGTTAGGAGGAAGAAAACTTAATCAAGTGTGAATTTTGCACGTCGAACGCAGACCGATAAACCCTCAAAAGATATTCAAAAACTGGAGCGAGACAAGAGGAAAAAGTGTTAAAAGAGGCGAGAAGAGTTATGAAATGAAAGGGATCCAAGAAATTCTCATAGGAAACCTACCCAGACACGACAAATCGTTGAAGTATCCCTTGAGAGTGCCCTGATGGCTCTTGGGAGGAGTAAAATCTTGCAAGTGAGTATGGCATCCAATGGCGCCCAACAAACAATTGACCAAGTTTATAGTATGGAGATCGACGATTCAAGACCCACAGTTCGAATTTCCCCTATAAGAAGCACATCATGGTATCGAGATACGTCAAGAGGATCATTAGAAAACAATGAGGATCATTAAAAAAATCAAAGAAAACAATAATGGGCCTCAATCACATCCCAATATATGAAGGCGATGAAGATATCAAATGATATTGTTTCATTTGCAAGAAATTATGGGATGTAGTCGATATAACCGATGAGGATAAACAAATGGCACAATTTGGTGTTTCTCTTTGAGCCATAGATCTTACATGGTTCATGAATTTCATAGACAATCAACAATGCTCGAAGGAACAAATAAAGCCGAACTTCCTCACATTTTTCAAAACACAAGACATAAGCCACCCGACGACACAAAAACTAAAATAAATCAAGTAGAATCCAGGCGAAACTGTCCGCGAATATGATAAAATATTTAAAGATATTTTAATTCAAATTCCCTATACAATTTAAGAAAAACTACTTGTACAATGGTATGTGGTATACTTGTTGCAAAAATTCAGAGTACCATTACACATGTACGATATCTATACACGCGAATAAGCATTGAAAAAATCCCAACAGATAGAAATAGATGATGAAGATGCTTCGACTTCATCAATCATTGAGAAACAAATGGAAGAAAAAATCATGGAATTGAAACAATCAATCAAAAATATGTCAATTTCATGCAACGAAATATGGTGCACAATCTATTCTAGTGAAGGACATACAAAATATTATTGTAAATTTAGTGATGCACTAGATCCAACAGTTCGACGAATTCAAAACGAAACATTCTGTGATATCTGCAAAGGTGTAAAAAATAATGCCACAAGAGATTTCCCACATAATCTAAGGAATGCACGACCAAAATGGTTCCACATATGTGAGGAAAAAAACCATTCAACACAAGAATGTCGGTTGAATGGAAAAAATAGAATAGACATCCATTCAATATATCGTACATATATGGTCAACCAGAATGTAGACCAAGGTAATGGAAACGACTACAGAGGTCGAGGTCGTGGAGGTTATCAAGGCCAAGGAAGAGGAGGACAAGGAAATTTTGGCAGAGGACAAGGTCAAGGACGTTACTACTTCTTCAATTATTGGAAGGAAGACCACATCAGTCCATATTTCCCAATAAAGGACATATCTGATATAAAGTTTTGCAACATTTTTGGAGTGGGAGACCACTCCTTTGAATTCTGTCCAATTGTGCTTGAAAAAGTAACGAATAAATGAAAATGTAAACCTCTTTCATACAGTGCCAAAAAATGATATTTTAAATACAAAAAATATACATGTAGTAACACGATTGGGAGCTAGTGAGGACACTTATCCATACCAACCAAGTCAACAAAGGGGAGGCCAAAATGTATATCCCAACCTAGAACACAAAGAAAAACTGATGTAGGAAGCAATTGAATTTTTCAAAAACATCAACCAGGATAAAGTAAAGGGAAACAAGGGGGGATATGCAAATATCCCATACATTGTGCTAGACGAATTTCTCCAATTACTGAAAGAAAAACAATCGGTTGGTCACTTGATCGACCTGATAGGAATTCTAAGAGAATACAAAGAATACCAAAGACCAATCAAAATTCCTCGACAATTGTCTCATGAGATACACACAAATGACTTCAACCCACAAGTTGACCTGGAAATCGACGAACATATGATAAAACAATTCATAGTTGACTTTGGGTCCCAAGTAAATATCCTCTCCAGAGAAACATGAGTTTGACTTGGGAAACCCCTGCTTCAACCAACAATGAATTTTCTAAAACTATCATATTAGAGGTTCATTGAACCAATTGGCACACTTAAAGAGTCATCACATACATAATGGGAATCAATCCCAACAAGAGTCAACTTCGAAGAGATTAATCTGGTCGAAGGCATCCTTTCCTACCCTACATTAGTTGGAATACCTTAGGGTTGAAACATGAGGGCCACAATATCCCTTGAGAGGAACATAATCAAATTGAAAGGTAGCGTAGAAAAATCATAATCTCATTGGACCCAAAATAAGTCAAACCTTGGGTCGAGACATGGGACCAATCCCATGAATCCCGATGATTGTATCAAGTAATGAATGAGCAAAAGGACAATGTGAAGCCCAATATTGAAGGATAAATTTCAGTTGGGTCACCATTGTCAATAGGAAAAAACTCAAATACAGAATTGTACAATTGGCAAATGGAGAATTATGAAGCGCAAGCTAAGGAGTGTTGGTTGATAAAGGAAATACCAATAAAGCGATCAAAATTATGATTTTTAGTACAAAAATTCCCTATCATGGTTGAAATAAAGTTAAAACAAACACTAAAACTAATCCCAACTCATATATATATACAAGCCCCCCCTCCCCCCTGTGGTTCAGTGAAAAAAAACTCTTCGTCAATGCATGACGATGAGGTTTCCAAATCAGTAGGAGAACAAGGGAGAATACAAATCTTAGTTGAATCCTTCACAGGCCAAGCAACTTGACGGTGGGAAACACATGCACCAAGAATTCAAATGATAGAATGGTTGGACCAATTCCCAACTCCTACTCCAATGGATTTACAATTTTATTAGAGGTACTAAAGTGTTATAATTGGATTCAATTTCACACCAGGTCCTTGGTAGTGGTTTTCAAATTTCTTGAATTCCTTACAGGATCAAAATGTCATTGTGAACTCATTAAAACCTTGGTCTCTTTCATTCTCAAGTTAGTTTTGGAAGTGGTGCTCTCTGTCAATTCTTTAGCAGGACCAAGGACTAGGTTCATGGTCTAATTAAAAGGCACGGAGTTTAATAATTAAGGATTGAGGGATTACTTTTTTAACCCATACGATCAACACTTGTGACCACGGGTGGATTTTTTTTCGCAAATGACAAAGGGGATTTTACAATGTGCTTAAGGAAATGCGAAAGAATGCAATGATGACATGTGGCGATATATCCCTCTTTTGCAAATCAACCTTACAATTAGCGTTCGGGAAACTCCAAACGTGAAAATGTTTTCCCACCGTAGATCTCCTCCTTTTGATAATGATCCAACGGTGTGGAATTAGTCTCCATGTTTAGTTGGATATTAATGGATATCATTGATATGGATATGATCAAATATCAATGATTGATCTTGACGTTCTATTCCTCTCCCTCAGAATGATATCCGATGATCCTAATTCCTTTTCTCCAGATCTGACGGTCACAAATTGAAATTCCCGTATAACGCAAGTATCCATTGCACATTTTTTAAATGATCAACATGTCCAATTGAAAATATATTCTATACACTATTGGAATGGATTATCAAACATCATTCACATGATTTCTCAAGAAATACTGAGACACACAATTATCACCATCCATAAAAATTCACATCATATGTTTTTTATTATTATTTAATACCAGAACTCAAGATAGTAATAGTCCCAGGGTCCTTTAATCCTGCAATTACATATCAAAACCTCACTCCCTCTAACCTTTGTTACACTTACAAATTACAATATATATATATATATATATATATATATATATATATATATATATATATATATATATATATATATATATATATATATTNACCCTCTGGTAGCTTAATTGGCTAATCCTGTTCATCACAATCAAATCCCCTAAGATCACTCATTTTGTTCTAAAAATCAATAACAGAACACACCTATCAAAACCAAGTTTTATCTATATGCCTTCCAAAGACTCCTCAAACTAATTATTACAATTAAAATGAAAATTAATGGAACAAAACCCCTTTAGTAAACGGTTCAACCCCCATAGGGTCAGAATCAAGAATTTCACTTGATGCTCCTGCATAAAACTCCCATGGAACAAAAATGTTCATGGAATCATGTCCATGAGGTCTTCAAGACTTTTTCCATGCTTCTAGATCTCTGCAAAACTCATCCATATTGCATCTTATACATGATTTTCTTTCCACTTAACCAAGTATTCATAGTAATCCTTTCTCCTGGTCTTCTTGGCAATTTTCAGATCAAGAATCCTTTTCATCCGTAACTTCTTGGTTGTAGGTATTTGCTTCATCCATTGAACATCTTCACTGATTTCATCATCCTTTGCTTCAAATTGTTTATAAGGGTACATTTCTACAACATTAAATATTGGAGATATCCCAATATATGGTGGTAACTCTATTTCATAGGAATTGCTTGAAATTTTCCTTAGGATCTTACATGGTCCTATTTTCTTCAACTTCAGTTTGTTATATTCTCCTCTTGGGAATCTCTCTTTTATCATATGTGCCAACACTTGGTCTCCAATTTCAAAGTTAACTTATCTTCTTTTTTGATCTACCCTTTGCTTATACCTTTGACTATTGTCTTGTAGTTTTCCTTTGACTTGTTCATGTATCCTCTACATGTCTTATACAAAGTCTTATGCCTCTTCATTCCTCATTTATGCTTTACCCAAATTTCTCATTTCTTCTTTACCTAAATGCATACCATACACTATTTGAAATGGACTCTTTCCTATACTCCTATTGGGTGAGTTATTATAAGCAAATTCATATTTTGGAAAAACTTGATGCCATTGAATTTTATGCTCATTTACTAAGCTTCTCAAAAAGTTACCCAAACTTATGTTTACCACTTCAGTCTGTCCATAATTTTTAGGGTGATAGGATGAACTAAATGATAAGTTTGTTCCAAGATTTCTCCACAAGGTTCTCCAGAAATTTCCAATAAATTTAGTGTCTCTATATGAAACTATATTTCTTTGAAATCCATGCAATCTCACAATCTCTTTGAAGAGCAAGTTAGCTATGTGGGTTGCATTGCTAGTTTTGTAATATGGTATAGAATGTGCCATCTTTGAAAATATATCAACAACTACAAAAATTGAACCATTCCCTCTTTGTGTTCTAGGAAATCCTAAAACAAATTCCATGCTTATGGCATCCCATGGTTTGTCTGGTATATGCGATAGCTGATACAAACCTACATTTTGTTGTTTTCCCTTGGCATACTGGAAAATTCTACATCTGTCAAAAAATATTTTCACATTAGACCTCATACTTGTTGGGTTTTTATATTCTTTACAGTGAAAGTCTAGTCGAGGTGGATCGACTAACAGTCGAAGTATAGGTGGATCGAAAACAGGTCAAGGGTCGAGGTAGATTGACAACAAGTTGAAGGTCGAGGTTATTCGACCAGGTAAAGTCGAAGTCGAAGGTCGAGGTGGTTCAACATGGTAAAGGAATCGACACCAAGTCGAAGAGGTTAACTGACAAAAGGTTTTCAGGCGGGCATGTGGCGAATGAATGAATATCAAATGAAGGTAGACCGATAGTCGACTGGTAATCCAACTTGGAATCGACTGTAACAGAATCCTGAGATTCACAAGATTTGTAAACAATGATATGCCTGGATATGTAACTAGTTTTGGGCACCATGTATTTAGGGTTTTTCCTATTTTAAAGCATATAAAGAGGCTTGTTGTAAGGTTGTTAAGTCTAATCTTGAATATTTAGATGGTGAATGGTTAATCATCAAGAGTTTGTCATTTAGAGGTTGTTGGTCATGCAGATGTAAGTCAGATTGGCTATAGGTTTTTTCTTCCACAGGAAAGAGGGTATGATGTCAATTGTGTCTGAGATGTGGACCAAGGTTAGATATGTAACCTTTTATTCATATTGAATAAGACAACAAGAGAGAAACACACTCAAGGAATGTTGGTTTTCCCGGTTTGGGTTTGTAAGGTAAAATGTCTGTGTACTGTGTGATTGCTTTGTCATTTATGTTCTTTATTAAATTATTCTTCTCTTCTGCTAGGTTTAGTGTGGAAGTGTATATCATTTCCTGAAAATTGGTATCAGAGAAAATATAATATATGACAAGTGGTATCAGAGATGTGTTAAGCTTTGACAGAGATGTTCAAGAATAGAGATAGAAAAATTCAATGGCCAGAATTTTGAGCTTTGGAAGTTTAAAATGGAAGATCTTCTTGTAAATTGAGAACAATGGATAGTGGTATGTCTAGGTAACCAACCGACAGGCATGTGTATGGAAGAATGGGAGAAACTTGAAAGAAGAGAAATAAGTATGATTCAGATTTGTCTTGCAGATTTGGTACTGCTGAATGTCTCAGGTAAAGATTCGGCCAAGAAACTGAGGGACAAGCTGGGAAGATTATAGAAGTCGAACTCTATGGTAAATAAGTTTTTCTCAAAAATAAATTATATCTTCTAAGAATGAGTGATGGCAGTTCGATGACTGAGCATTTAAATGCGTTCAATACCATTTTAATCCAATTATCGTCTGTAGATAATAAAATCACCGAGGAGGAGAAGTGTATAATCCTATTATTTTCTTTGCTAGACTCTTGGGATACATTAATCATGGCTATAAGGAGTAATACAACCACACTAGTGCTAGAAGACATGAATGATTCTCTATTGTCAGAAGAAATGAGAAGAAAGAACATGGAAGGATCGACCAAAGATGCTTTAGTGGTGAGAGGTCGACCGATTGAAAGAGATAAAGGAAAATTCTCTGATAGAAAGTCTAAGTCAAAGGGTAGTTATAAATCCCCGATTCAGTCAACAATAAGATGTTGGAAATGTGGTAAAGATGTGAATTACAAAAATTACTGTAAGTCGAGGGTGATGGAGGTCAGTACAAGATCTAACAAGAAGGAGTTGATTGAGAGAAAGATGACCCCAGATAAGGGAGGTGATGTGTGTGTGGAGTCAACCAATACATAGTCAAATCAAGGTGTTTGGTTGACCGAATCAAGATCATCCTATAATATGACACCACAAGAGAATGGTTTTTTGAGTATGAACGATATGATGGAGGTGATGTGTTATTTGAGGACAAACAGACAACCAAAATTGTTGGATGAGGAAGAGTTTGAATGATACTGCAAGATGGGAGGAAAATAACCCTTCCAGGTGTGGTACACATTCTGGGTTTGGCAAGAAACCTGATATTTGTCAGTAAGATGAGTGATGTTGGAGTGTAGACTCTATTTCATAAGGATTCGTACAATATGTTTAGAGGTGTGATGGTCTTAATGAATGTATTTCAGATTGGAACCCTATACAAGATGTTAGGAAATGTCGACTCGAATGGATGCAACAACATTGTTTCTCCTGAAGTTGACTCGACTTCAAATCAAATATCAACTCGGGATAAGTCGGTACAAACTAAAATGACAAGACATTATAAAATCGATCTGACCATGCTATGACACGAGAGGATGGGACACATTGAAGAAAAATTACTTCGAGCTATGCTGAGCAATGGTATGGTTGAAGGTTTTCCTAAATGTGGTTTAGAAGTCGACTTTTGTGAACATTGCATATATGGAAAACAAATTTGGGTGAGGTTCCCATCTGGAGTGACAAGGGAAAATGGGATTCTAGAATTGGTGCATAGTGATGTGTTTGGACCAGTTACAGTTCCTTCACTTGGGGTATCCCTGTATTGTGTTTCCTTCATAGATTATTTTTCCAGGAAGACATGGATATATTTCATGAGGAATAAATCATAGTTTTTCGAGAAATTTAAAGAGTTTAAAGCTCTTGTAGAAAACCAGACAGATAAGAAGATTAAGATGTTGATAACTGACAATGGTGGTGAATTCTTTGGAAAAGAATTTGATCAATATTTTAAGCAGTGTGGCATAGCACACCAAAATACCACACCATATACCCATAACAAAATGAAGTTTCCAAGAGAATGAACATAATGTTTATGGATAAGGAAAGGGTCGTGCTTAGTGGTGTTGGGATCGCACAAGAATTCTAGGCGGATGTCGTCGACATGACAAGATATCTGGTGAATATGTCTCCTTCGTCGACTCTAGTTGACACAACTCCACATGAGGTATGGTCGGTTAAGAATCCTTCGGTTTCATATCTCAAAGTATTTGGATGTGATGCATTTGTGCACATTCCTGGGGAAAATATGAGCAAGATGGACAAGAAGGCAGTCAAATGTATTTTCATTGGGTACAAAGAAGGAATGAAAGGATACAAGATGTGGGATCCTGCATCAAGGAGAAAAGTGTAAGTTGAGATGTGTTCTTCAGAGAAGTCGAAGGTAAGTCTGATACTGAATAAATTGTTCATATCAAGAATAATCCTGAGATAGTGTAGTTTGAACTAAGGAATGACGAAAATGATTTAGATGAGTTGATTGAATTAGAGGAAGAGGTGGAAAAACATAATCTTGTGGTAAGGAGGTAAAAAAGAGTAAGAAAACTAGTCGAAAGGTATATTCTACCCGACTTACGTTCTACATTCATGTTAACTGCCATCGACGATGAGCCCAAGTTGGTCGGTGAGGCAATCGACTTGGTAGAGGGTAAACTCTGGAAGGATGCCATGGTTGAAGAGATGGAATCCTTGCACAAGAATGAGACATGGTATTTAGTCAAGTTACCTAGTGGAATAAATATCTTCAGTATAAAATGGTTATTCAAGAAGAAGATAAATGTCTTAGGAGAAGTCAAGAAGTTCAAAGCTCGACCAATAGCAAAAGGATATTCCCAAGTCGAGGGAGTCGACTTCCATGATATTTTTTCCCGTGTTGCAAAATTAAATTTCATTAGAGTACTAATGTCTCTAGATGCAACATGTAATCTGGAAATAGGACATATGTATGTGAAGACAACGTTCCTACATGGGGACCTGAAAGAGGAAATATACATGAAGCAACTTGAAGGATTTGTAGTAAAGGGGAAACATGATTTGGTGTGCAAACTGAAAAGATCCCTTTATGGAATAAAGCAATTGCCAAGGATGTGGTACCAGAATTTCGATACATATATCCTTACTTTGGAATTTGTGAGAAGCAAATATGATCACTGCATATATTCCAAGGAAAAATATGGGCATTTCATATATGTAGCTTTGTATGTCGATGACATGTTATTGATTGGAAATGACATGGATGTAATAAAGGAGGTGAAGAAGCATCTATCCCAAGTTCGAAATGAAGGATATCAGTGCAGCTAAATTCATTATGGGAATGGAGATTAAGAGAGATCGAGTCGCTTGGAATCTCTGGTTAAATCAGACGAAATATATTGAAATAGTTATGAAGATTTTCAACATGCAGGATTGTAAACCGGTGAAGGTGTCAATTCCTATGGGAGAAAGGCTAATTGTTGAACAATTTCCAAAGACACAGGAAGAAATAGATGGCATGACATGTATTCCCTATGCAAGTGTTGTTGGTAGTCTAATGCATGTGATGGTATGGACTTGACCAAACATTTCCCATATAGTGGGAGTGTTGAGTAGGTACATGTCGACACCTGGAAAGGAGCACTGGACAACTTTCAAGAGAGTATTCAGGTATATGTGTGTCATGAAGGACTATGCTATATTCTATGAAGGAAATCTAGAGGTGACAGTGGTAAATTAAATGTACATGGATTTGTCGATGCTGATTGGGTTGGAGATATGGATCGACAGAGGTCAACCAATAAATATGTATTCAATATGTTCGGTGGATAAATAAGATGGATGAGTAAGCAACAGGCGGTTGTAGCCTTGTCAACAATAGAAGCTCAATACATGGCATCCACTCATGGAAGAAAAGAAAAAGTATGGTTGCAAAGGTTGTGTTCAGGAATTGGGTTTGAGAAGAGAGCTATGAACATAAGTTGTGACAGTCAAAGCGCAATATTTATGGCAAAGAACCATGCTTATCATTCGAAGAATAAGCACATAAATGTATAATACCATTTCGTGAGAGACATGGTCAAAAGTAACAAGGTGCTACTGGATAAAGTAGACACATTGGAAAACATAACAGACTCGTTGACCAATTCAGTGAGTGTTGTGAAGTTATCTTGGTGTAGAGAGGCAATGGAAATTGGTGCCCTGGGTCTGTGAACAAAAGTTCAGGAATCTCTTGGTTTTAACAAAGAAGACAACAAGTTGGAGAATGTTGGGTTGTTATATTATTTTCAGTGAAAGTATAGTTGAGGTATATTGAATAACGGTCAAAGTAAAGGTGGATCGACAACAAGTCGAGGTTTGGGGTATATCGACAACAAGTCGAAGGTCGAGGTTAGTCGATCGGGTAAAGTTGAAGTCAAAGGTTGAGGCAGTTCAACATGGTAAATGAATTAACAAAAATTTGAAGAGGTCAACCAAAAAGAGGTCAACAAGCTGACATATGGCGACCGACTAAAGACCGAATAAAGGTTGACTATTAGTTGATTGGTAATCTGACTTGGATTCGACTGTAACAGAATCCTGAGATTCACGAGATTTTTAGCCAATGATTTTCATGGATATGAAACAATTTTGGGGGGGAATATATTTAGGGTTTTTCCTATTGTAAATCCTATAAAGAGGTGTGTTGTAAGGTTGTAAACGTTACTCTTAAATCTTTAGATGATCAATGGATAATCACCAATAGTCTATAATTTAGAGGTTGATGGTCATGCAAATGTAAGATGGATTGGCTACAGGGTTGTTCTTTCATAGGAAAGAGGGTATGATGTCAATTATGTCTTAGGTGTGGACTAAGGTTAGACATGTAACCTTTTATTCATATTGAATAAGACAACAAGAGAGAAAAACACTCAAGGAATGTTGGCTTTCCTGTTTTGGGTTTCCAGGGTTAAATCTCTGTGTATTGTGTGATTTATTTGTCATTTACGTTCTTGATTAAATTATTCTTATCTTATGCTAGGATCAGTGTGGAAGTGTATCTCATTTCTTGACAAAACCTGGCCATAAATAAGAATAACTTAATTGAGCAAAGGTATTATCATGGCCAAAATGACCAATTAATCCTCCACTATATTTTTCTTTCAACAAATTGTCCCTCATTGAACACTTTGGAATGCACAAATGAATTCCTTTGAAAAAAAATCCATCATGTATGATGTACTCCATGCAAGGACTCTTATCTCCCATCACAAGATTTTCCCATGCTCCATAGGTTTCTTTAAAATATGGATATTCTTTGTACATCTCCTTGAGATGCTCAAATTCTAGCGTACTCACCTGAATTTTCTGCAAAACTAAACATATCATGCTCATAGCATATGCAAACTTGTTTTCATTCCCACTAATATTATTAATAACAAAAGTAAAATTCTACATGAATTCTAAACATTTGGCATTTTTTTGGTTCAATTTATCCTTCTTAATTATGAATTGCAAAGCATGGTTGTCAGTATATAAAATGAATTCTCTAGGCATAAGGTAATGCCTCCATTTCTTCGTAGCCTATATCACTAAATAAAATTATTTGTCATAAGTTGAATACTTTCTCTTGGAATCATTCATCTTTTCACTAAAATAGGCAACATGTTTATCTTCTTGGCTTAGGACAACACCAATTTCCACCCCACTAGCATCACATCTGACTTGAAAAGGTTTTTGGAAATTTGGTAAAATCAAAACTAGTTTTTCTGTAATATTTTCTTTTAACAATATGAACCCATTTTAAGCTTCTCTCAACCAATTAAAATATTGATGTTCCTTCCTTATAATATCTATTATAGGAGCACAAATACTACTGAAATTTTTGATAAATTTTCTTTAAAAGATTTCCAATCCGTGAAAGATTCTTACCTCATAAACAGACTTTGGAGAAGGACATCTTTTATAGATATTACCTTTTCTAGATACATCTTCAATCCCTCTTGAGAAATGAAAAATAAGAACTAAAACATTTATGTCTTCATAAAGGAACAATTTTTCAGATTTATTAAAATCTTTTCATGTTGCAATTTCTCCAGAACTAACTTCAAACATCTCAAATGGTATTATTTAGTTCTGCTATAAACAAAGATGTCATCTAAATAAATAATCAAAAACTTACAAATGAAATCCTTAAGAACCTCATTCATTAATATCATGAATGTGTTGGGAGAATTTGTCAAGCCAAAAGGCATGACAAACCATCCATACAGTGCCTCATTTGTTTTGAAGGATGTCATCCACTCACCCCCTTCTCTCATCCTTATATGATGGTAACCACTCTTCAATTGTATCTTCGAAAAATATTTGGCTCCATTTAAACAATCATCAAATCATCCATTCTGGGAAAGGGAAATCTATACTTGATTGTTATTTTGTTGATTCATCTGGAGTTCGTACAAATCTTCCAGATACCATCCTTGTTTGGGCTTAACACAATAGGTATTGCACATGGACTTAGAATGTGCCTGATCAATCCTTTGTCCAACAACTCCTGAATATGATTTCTAGTTTTTTTATTTTCCTTTGGGGTCAACCTATATGCATCTTTGTTTGGAAAACTAGCTCCAAGAATTAGATCAATATGATGGCTAATGATTCTAATAGGAGGAAAATCATTAAGAAATTAATCAACTACTATGTCAACAAATTCATCTAACAACATTTGAATTTCAACAGGTAGATCATTTATAGTGGTGCTAGTAAGAACTACCCTTGGATTACCAACAATAACAAACTATACCCCTTCTTCCTTCTTGACTTCCTGCAAAATTTATTTCCCACTCATGATTAGTAAACTTGGACCAGATTACTCCTTAGTTCCCTCATCCTTTAGTGGTAGTAGTACATGTTTGTGTCCATTCTTCTCAAGGGTGTATGCATTCTTTCTCCCATCATGTTGGACAATTAGTTTAGATTGATAGTTAGTTGATTTGGATAGTTGGTTGTCATTGATTTCAACCCTTGGAGAGTGATATTGTAGATTGATGTCAACCCTTGAGTATGTTGGGTATCACATTTTGGTAACCTAGAGGCGTGGTTAAGGAACCCTAGTTTGTTTGAGGAATTAATACATGAAGATTAGTTATTTTGCAGGTGAGACTATTTTTGATGGATAGTACATATCATGCCATTTATGATGATATTTGGTACGTCACATAGCTCCTCACAGTTAGGGAGTTATGGCTTTGTGAAGTTGGAGAACCCTTTTGAGTTATCTAGAAGCCCCTAGAAGGTCAAAGAAGTAAATTATTCTAGAAGCTCCTAGAAGAAGTTTACTAGTCAAATTGGTTGTAACTAGGAGTTAATCATGGGTAAAGTTGTTGCAATAAGAAATTAATTAAATAACAAAAGTGGTTACAACAAGAAGTTAGTTGAGGGTAAAGAACTTATGATTTGACTAATTAAAGAAAGTGGATTATCCCTAGAAGATGGAAAAGGGGTAAAACGGTTACAAGGAAACTTCTATAGGAAGGCACTTGGTAAAGTATAAATAAGAGAGAAAGAGACTCCTATTATCATCTATTGAACTTATTTGAATATCTATTTTGTGAAAGGTTATTTGCATGTATAATTGATAAATATGAGGTTGCGTGAAGCCGAGGAAGTGAAGAAAGTTTGATGGAAACGTTTTGGAGCTGTAGAGGGAAAGGGTTTTTAAAAAAGCCTAATTACTGAGGTCCTCGTGGGTTATCCTATAGGTGTCTAGCCAGACACTCACTTGAAAGGTAGTGTGCAACAAGCGAGGCACTAGTAAATTTGGGAAAAAGGCTAGTAACAAGATACAAAAGCTGAGCAAGGTAATGATATCAGTGGTCTGATTTTCCAGGTCAGTCACAGAGCTACAAGTACGATTGTATGTGTGTTTTAAAGGGGGTATGATGATGGTATATGGTTTAGTTTTGGTGTATAGGATTTAGGCATATCTTGGATGCATGGTACAAACCTTAGTGTGTGGATTGAGACATTTATATTAAGGTATATTGTTGGTCATGTTAAGTACTTTATCAATGAGGTTATGACACTTTGTTTATGAGGTATAGCATGATGATATGATGCTATCTAGAGGCATATTATTGATATATATATGCACATCCTTGGTACATGTTTACAGGCACTATTGGTTGTATAGTACTTGTTGTAGTGAATGGTTTTGAGGAAGATCTGTTGAAGTATATTGTTGGTGCATGTCTGAGTTTTATTGGTATATCTTATGGTACATGTGTGAGAGGATTTTGATTAGTGGTCTTGGTACATGATTGGTACACACTTGAGGCTACATAAAAATGAGGTTGTGACACATGGTTTGATGTGAGCATTTATTGTATTTGGATCATGGATAATATGATGTATTGCTAGAGGAATTTTGTTGGTATATGTCTTTAGTATATGGTTGAAATAAATGTTGGAACATATAGTTGGTGAGTTGGCACATGCATGAGGTGTATGGTATGGTTATGTTGGTACATATTGATGAGTCATAGTTTAATCTATAGTTGATGCATGATTGGTACATACTTAGTACATGGTTGGAGGCACGTGTTAGTAGTATTGTTGGCACATGGTTTATGGATGATGTGGCATATATGACTTGGTATCCTTTTAGAATCATATCTTGATTGTTGTACATCTTGATGATGTTTGTGAGTAGTCTTGGTTGATGCACATCTAGGTGATATTATGCATATGGTTGAAAGTTGTCTTGGTGATTGATCTTGGTGAGTAGATCTAATTTGGTTGATGAGATTGATGAGAAAGGTTGTTGTGACAAGTTGTTTGGATAGGTTGTTGTGACATGTTATTTGTACAGGTTTGGTGCATGGTTGATTCACTTGTTGATGGTATAGGTTGAGGTACATCTTGATGCATGGTTAATGCATGGTATAGGTTGTTATAGGTTGTTGGTACAGGTTGAAAGTGACAGGTTGATAGTGGAAATGGTTGATTCAGTGAAAATGACAAGTTTTCTACAATTGGAATTTATATTTTAGAGTGGTTGGATAGGGAAAGGAAAGGGGGTTGTGGCCTCCTTCTTGTTGGTTCTTGAGAATCAGGGAGTTGGATATTCCTTTAGGTTGGATCCTAAGAAATAGGTGGTTGTATCCACCTTCCAATTGTAGCCAGAGAACCTAGGGGGTTGTACCCTCCTTCTGGTTGGAGCCAGAGAATTTAGGGAGTTGTAGCTTCCTTTAGGTTGAATCCTGAGAAACTAGGGGATTGGAGCCTCCTTCCAATTGGATTTGGAGAATTGGAAGTTGGTGCTTCCTTGAATTTAATTCTTTGACATATAAGAAAATCGTTCTATGGTTTTCTCCCGCATTGGGTTTCCATGTAAATATTGGTGTACTTTGTATTGTGTGGATATGTTTATTATTGTTTATTATGCACTGATGGATTTTAATGTTTATGACACATTAATATATTTATGATGAACTAATGAAAATGGTTGAATAAGTTAAAGGAATATAAACTATGGTTAAAAGTGGTATAAATTACTCATTACTGATTCACCCCCCCTCTCAGTAATCCAACAAATCATGCATTTATTTCCTATCATATTTCCATGGTATTCCCAACAAGACATGAAAAACGTCCATGGGAATAATATCACACAAAATTTTATCCTTATAGCTACTAATTTCTACTTTGCATTTTTCACTTACCAAAATTTGATGTCCCTTTTGCAACCAACATACTTTGTATGGAGTAGGATGTGTCACCTTTTGTAGTCCCAGTTTCTCCACCATTTCTATAGAAACCAAATTATCTATACTACCATTGTCAATGACCACCTTGCATACTTTTCCTTTTGATTTGCATGTGGTATTGAATAAATTCTTCCTCTGCATTGGTTCATGGATTTCCTTTTCTTCTTTTATTAAAACTCTCTTCAGCATGAGTGCTTCTCCAATCTCAGGAGTCTCCTCTTTTATTACTGGTTCTATTGTATTTTCTTGAGATTCTGCAATTTGAGCTCCTCTAGGGTTTGCTGATTTATTTTCAGGATGATCCCAAGACATATGCCATATATTTCCACGGATATAACACCTGATCTCTCTACGTCTACCTCTTGAAAATAATATTCTTCCCATGGATTATCCTCCTCTTGGTGATTGACTACTAGAGATTATTTCTTCTTCTTTTGTATTCTAAAATATACCTCTAGATGATCCTTTTCCTCTAGTTGGGCTTCTTCCTATGCCTCTTTGGCTCTGTTTCCTAGCCAATTTACCTTCTGCTTTCGGGGCTTCCTGATAAGAATCCTCCACTTTCTTCAAGGTTAGGAGACTAATTTCATCATGAATTTCATACCTTAGTCCATTTATATATGTGGAAACTTTCTCAGCATCCTCTTCTACATGGCGTGCCCTAATGTTTGGTCTATAGAAATCTTCAGTGTATTCCTTCATTGACATACCCTTTTGTCTCAAATTCTTTAATTTCCTAAACAGGTTTAGTTGATAGTATTTTGGCATGAATTTTCCTTGAACTTGGCTACCATTCTATCCCAACTTTTAATTTTGGATTTTCCTTTTCTTCTCCTATCATCCTGTAACTCATCCCACCACAAGGTTGCATGTCCTTTCATCCTAGTTACAACATGATTGAATTTATTCTCTTAATCTATGTCCTCATAATCAAAATAATTTTCCATTGCATTGATCCAATCAAGCAATTATTCAACATTCAAGTTCCCCTCATACATTGGAACTTCCATTTTAGGTTTGGTTCCTACTTTTGTAACCAACCTTAACAATTTTTCTTCAGCTATTTCCCCTCTTGGGGATTCTCCTTCTTCACAAGAGCTTATGTCTTCAGCCTTAATAACATCTCCTGCGTCAGGTTCTCTCCTATGAGTTGCTTCCATGGATTCCATCCTAGCCTGAACTCTCCTTGGTTCATTCTGCAACTCTGTAACAACAATATTTGTTGGCATACCTCTTCGCCTAGGAGGCATGGTTGTTGAAGACAATGCTTAAAAATTATTTGATACCACTTGATAGCCTGGTTAGACCAATGCCCAACTCCTACTCTAACAGATTTACAATTTTATTAGGGGTACTAAAGTTTTATAATTAGATTCAATTTCACACCAGGTCCTTGGTAGTGGTTTTCAAATTCCTTGAATTCCTTACAGGATCAAAATGTCACTATGAACTCATTCAAACCTTGGTCTCTATCATTCTCAGGTTATTTATGGAAGTAGTTCTCTTCATAAATTCTTCGATAGGACTGAAGGCTAGGTCCGTGTTCTAATTAAAAGGCACAAATTTTAATAAATAAGGCTCGAGGGCTTACCTTTTTAACCCACACGATCAACAATTGTGACTGCAAATTTTTTTTTTCGCAAATTCCAAAGGGGATTTTACAATGTGCTTAAGTAAATGAGAAAGAATGTGATGATGATGCATGGTGAGATATCCATCCTTCAAAAATAAACCTTACAATTAGCATTCGGGAAACTCCAAACGTGAAAAGGTTTTCCCACTGAAGATCTCCTCCTTTTGATCATGATCCAACATTGTGGACTTAGTATCCCTATTAAGTTGGTGATTAATGGATATCATTGATATGGATATGATAAACAATCAACGATTGATCTCGACATCCTATTCCTCTCCTGTGGAATGATATCCAACGATCCTAATTCCTTTTCTCTAGATTTGGAAGTCACAAATTGAAATTCATGTAGAACGCAAGTCTTCACTGCACTTTGTAAATGATCAACAGGTCTAATTGACAAGATATTAGATTCATTGTTGGAAGGGATGATTAAATACCATTCACATGATTTCTCAATAAATATTGAGACACACAATTATCACCATCCATACAAATTCACATCATATGTTTTTTTTTATTCAATACCAGAACTCGAGATAGTAATAGTCTTAGGGTTTTGTAATCCTACGATTACATACAAAAACCTCACTCCCTATAACCTCTATTACACTTACAAATTACAATTATATAGATTCAATACCCTTGGGTAGCTTAACTGGATAGTCTTGATTATCACAATCAAATCCCCTAAGATCAGGCATTCTATTCTAAAAAGCATAAACATAACACACCTATCACAACCAAGTTCGATCTAGATTCCTTATAGAGACTCCTAGAACTAATTATTACAATTAAAATGAAAATTAAGGGAACCAACATGTTGGCCCTTGACCAAGTTTTGAAGAATACTTGGTCATATTTGACCGTTTTTGGGACTGCGACAAACTTGCCAAAGATGGAGCGCAACGCGAAGCGAAAATTAGGGAAGCAAGACCTATTTTTGGGTCCCTTTTAGGGTTTTGGGTTGATGTAAAGGGAAAGGGATGTCGGCCATTGGTTTACCCACACTTAGGCCCATTTTGTAATCTATAAATAGATACTTAGGAAATGTAAGTAGAGGATAGTAGTACATCTATGTGATGTATAGCTAAAGGCTTGGTGCTAGTAGCTGGATCTGTGTGATTGGATGTATATTGCAAGTGCTCTGTGCATGATTGTAAGGAGATTGAAAATATAAATGCAAGTTATTGTAGTTTTGTGCTGAAATGCAAGGAATAAGGATCTAGCGAGATGCACAAAACTTATGTCCAGTGCAAAGTAAGGGTCACTGAAGCTCTATGTTGTAACCGCTTGAACGAGATAATATAAAGATGAAGACTTTGTGGACGTAACCCTAGGGTGGGGGTGAACCACGATAACTTTGTGTATTGTGCTCTGTGCTTCGACCTAATGTGTTTATCTCCTTCTTGGCTAAGTGCTTGTTGTGGTTAAATAGATCTAGTTATGCTCTGTGCTTATGATATATGAATGAATGTTAGATCTGATATATAAGATTCTTAGTGCTTGATCTGCTGAATCTAATCTATGTTTTTGTGGCTGAGTACAGAATCATCTTTAGTCTAAGTATTCACTATGATGCTCTGTGCTATCTGCGAAGTACCATAAGGGTTGAATATTGATGAATGATTTATGCTAAGTTCCCTGTAAAAGATATAATCATAGATCGGTGTCTCAGCTAAGGTTGTAGACATTTGAGTCCTGCAACCACCCCTGCCTCTACCTTGGGTGAGACTTCATCTTCTTTGCAGGTGTTGCCGAAAGGGCCGGTAGTTAGGGATTTGTTGGTGCACTCTTGAAAATTGAACCTTGGGTCTGCCCCTCCCCTGTGCCAACAAATGGTTCCATTGCTAGGACCTGGAACTGTGATTGCTGGGAACTAAAGAAGAAAAAGATTTGTGTGAAATAAGCTCTGTGTGTAGATCTGTTGCCCTAGTGCGCGGTATTCTACTTGACCTATGAAGCTTTGTGCCGAGAAAGAAAGGTCAGATCTTAAGGAAAGAGGTCAGATCTGCAAGAAAGAGGTTGATACTGAAGAAAAGAAGTGAGATCTGAACACTTTATGCTCTAAGAAAGGTAAAAGTAGAAATTTCCACAGAAAAGAGGTAAGATCTGTAAGCTCTAGCCTCTAGTAAAGGTAAGAATAGTTCAAGTTTTAGATCTGAAAGCTTTGTGCTCTATATAGGTAATATAAGTGGAATTTTTTTGTTTCTAAAGCATGAATTTAGGTACGCTTGATAGATGTTGTCCTAGCCTGAAAACTAGAGCATTGTTAGATAAAAGAAAGTTTGATATGAATAGGTCTGATAAGAATAGTGAAAGATATGTTATACCTATGCATAGAAAGAGTTTTTGGACTAACCAATGGATGCAGGATCCTAGAAAGAAATTTTTGCAGGCTAGCCATCATGATCCTAGTGCACAGTACAAGAAGAGTTGGGGATCATGGACGAGAAAGAGAGGATTAACTCTTTGTTACAATTGTAGAAGACCATGACATATTGCTAAGGAATTCCCTTGGAGAAACCCTAGTTTCCTCTGTTGTAAAGCTATGGAATATGAAGTATTGGATTGCCCTAGAATTATTGCTAGACTTGAAAAACTGAATATGGAACAAGAAAACTCTGAAGGAGATCAAGATTCTAAAATTATGGAAAACCCCCAGAAAGAATCATAGAGCATGTTACTGAAAATAAAAGAAACCCTAGATGATCATAAGGATGTCGGTTTGTCAGAGATCTTCAAAGAAAAGGAGAAAATTGAAGTAAGAATAGGAGACTTCGACATTGACTGTGCTCTGGATGAGGGAACACCGATGCAAATTATGACAGAAAGCACTTGGAAAACCCTAGGAAGGCCTGCTCTGGTCCCTTCACTAGGAACCATCAGATTATTTAAAGGGAAAATGGTAACCCTATGTGGCATAATTACCCAAATAGCCATGAGTACCCATGGAACTTTGATAGAGGAAGAGTTCGAAGTCATTAGATTTATTGAGGATCGTGCCCCATTTACAACTTTGTTAGGAAAGATTTGGATTGAAAAACACCAGATCCAGAGGAAAGAAGAAAAGGAATCCCTAGAACAGAAGAAGCAAGAACTCATGGAATTTATGACTAGAAGGATCGCTTACTTGATGGAGCAACAAGAAAATAGATCTCAGTTGTTAAACACTAGGGACCTGGATATCAAAGCTATAAGAGCGTTAGAGGAACCATAGAAGACCGAAATACCTAATCCATATGATGAAGGAGTATTACCCTTGGATCTGAATAAAGAACCTAAGCAACGCGAAGTGACTATATCGAGAGAAGATAAGACTCAGAATGGAAAAATGATGACCGAGACTAAGCTCACTGGAGAAAAGGCTAGGAAGCTAAGTAAGAAGAGGGCCAAAATCAGAAAGTTACAGAAGACTCCAGAGGAAACTTCACAGAAGGAAAAATCACAAGAATTGAGCTTTGTCGAGATATTAGAACAACAACATCTGTCACTTCGTCATGGTGCAACAATATAGTCGTTGGACCGATATACCCGTTCGACTTCCGCCTCGAATGGGTTGAAAAGAAATTATGGGTTCCCACTAGACCGTTGGACAACACCAAAACAGATAGAACAGAGTTAATAAAGGCCCCATATCTGTTGCAAGCATACCGTTGCTAAGTTTCCCTACTTAGTCCGTTGCGCCATGCACCGAGAATACCTTTTTCTAAGTGAGAATTTGAGCCCAAAACTTGAGATTACTTCACCCTGTGATCATTACCTTGTTCCCATATTGTTCATAATAGTCTTTGAATTCATTATTACACTTGAGCTACTGGACCCAAGCTTATATGTCGAACGAGCTCAGTGTTGTTGAGAAAGCAGGTGAAGAAGTTTTGATTGACCTAATGGATGAGAGAGTCATGTCAGAGAGAAGGATGTCTGTAGGTGTGCAAGCATCATCGACAGGAGGAGTCCAAGCTTCTCCCTCCACTGCTCATGGAGCAGGACCTTCCAGAACCACGACCGAGACAAGAACAAAGAACAAAGACGATATTGCAAATGCCAAGCTGATCCCATGCATTCTGTCGGTTTACATACCACCTTTGAGAGGAAATATTAACTGTGACAGTGTACCTAGAGACTTTGAGTACACCTTGATCACCACGTATCTTCCGAAAGGGGTGCATGCAGTACGTGTTGACCAGGATAAGCTTGCAGCACTGAAATTTAATGATTTTAACCTTGGAGATCGCAAAACCTACAACATGTTAGCTCTGCATAAATACTTAACCAAGACCAAAGGTAGAAATCCTAAGATTGTCCCACAGTCCTGGACCCAGAACCTCACGCAGTCCACACTGCTCAATGTAATGAATATCTATCACTTCGGAAGACACCAGGAAGTCAACGCATGCGTCAGGTTGTTGTTGTCTTGCTACCACGGTGAATACTTATGGTTGGACCACCGCATCACTGTGGATCCGAATCTGATCAATCGGATCACAGGCTTAGCATGCAAGGCCCTGACCCACATGAATTTTACCCAAGCAAGACCTCATACCGAGCACTAGCAAAATGGATAAAGAAAACTTATGGTGATGTAGAGAAGGGTACGAAAGGCTACAAGGTAGCCTCTATCTAGAGTGGTGCAGTGCACCTTGCATGTTAGCTGATCATGAGAAAGTTAGTTCGTAAGAATAGACCAACACAGGTGACTGGATTCGTAGTTTACCTCGCAAGGAAGTGCGCTGAGGGACTACAGATGAATTGGGCACAATATATTGTAAACCATTAGAGATGGATTGCAGAGGAGCACAAGACCAAGGGTATGAATTCCACTTTAGTTGGTTGCTCATACTCATCGCTTTCATCTCTTGGGAACTACCAGGGGGAGCCACTTTTCCGGAGATCGAACCTTTCGAACCACTAGCTGTGAAGTTCTATACGCTATGGTACTCCAGCGACATGAACAAGCAGTGACAGTCCAATGTTGTCTTCCACACCTACTTCAACGAACTGAAGAATGAAATTCAGTCTACACTGCGAATCACCCCAAATGTACTTCATAGGTTTAGACCTTTGATGAATTTAGCGCGAACCGCCACTTCACCTATATTACAGTGCATGGTGATGAGCATAAACAACAACTCCAATCCTACTACAAGCTGACAGAAGATGACTTGGAAGAGATTACCAAGGAATGGTCGATGGACCTCCTTGTTGTAGCAGACCCCACAGATATGTCCGACAAGGAAAGCTCTGAAGCTATGCCGGATACACATGGGCCAAGCAGGACTAAGAAGGATGACGAAGTTGAATATGTCCCTAGCACGTCCACGAAGACTACATCGATCTCACCTGCGCAAGGAGGTGATGGTGATAAGTTAGGCAGTACAAAAGTTGAGCAAAATAGAGGCGAGGTTACTCCACCTAGAGAGGAGGAGGATCCCTCCATGAAAAGAAAGATGATGCCACCAAAACCCTCCTCCCGAAAGAAATCTAATGCCACCTAGACAATGCTTAAAACTACCCTTATCCTGGATAACTTCGACTTCTTAATTACCGCGCTGAATGATGTTTCACTAGAGCTCGCAGAAAAGAAAGAAGTAAAGCAGGAGGAGCTATTCAACCGAATCAAGGGTGAAATCAAAGAAGTGTAGCAGGCACTCCAGTCCAGCCAAGCCGTTTCTACATCACCCTTGATAAGAAAAACATTAGGAATAGGCGATGAGCCCACTCAATTACACCAGATCGCTGATCAAGTCGAAGCTCGTCTTCGATGAGCTCAAGAAGACACAACACAAGCCACCCAGGCTTTGATGCAAGCACAAAAAGCACTTCTAGAACAACATAATGAGGCTGAACGGGAAAATATTTCCTTGAAAGCGAAGTGGGACGAGGAAAAGGCATAGTATCTAGCAGAGCAACTTGAAGTATAGGAAAGGGTTCACAAATCACTGCACTCTGTGACAGTCATAGAAGTGAAGATGGAAGACCATCTCCCATAGAAAGTAACCCAACTGGAAGAAGTAATCCAACAAATCCAACAACGCATCATGGATCTGGAGCTCTGCACTGTGCCCGAGACCCCCCAAGAAATAAGAGATCTAAGAGAGGCCACTGCTTGAAGCGCAGTTGGCCGATTTAAAACCTTTTCCTTGAAATGAAAGCAACTAAGTGATAGAAGCACCCATACTTATGAAACCCTTGCAGAGAATCCAGAAATGTAGACATTGGAGGCACAACTCCAAGAAGAAAAGCAACATGCAGACACGCTATAGGCACAGATAAAGACTTTGACCCCAGTTGAAAGAATGAAGAGGTTTGCAGAACAACGTACAGGCCAACAACAGGTACATATGTTGCAAAGTAAAGTGATGGAAGTCTCCCAATGACTTCATCCAATCCAAGAAAAGGCATGCCAATTGTTCGTTGAACTTGAAAGCCAGGGAGATGAACTTGAACAGGTTGTCATCACTGTAGAACAACGCCTGGAAGGACCGCTCAATGACATAGTGATCTAGGAATTTACTGAGCAATAGGTTGTCGCACTATAGTAGGTCGAAGCATCTTGAGCCAAGCTCAAGGCATTCGAGGTGGAATTGATTAGACCTGAGTGACTCAGAACGAGTCACAGGTGAGTTTTGGGGGCCTGTTGGCCCTTGACCAAGTTTTGAAGAATACTTGGTCATATTTGACCGTTTTTGGGACTGTGACAGCTTGCCAAAGATGGAGCGCAACGCGAAGCGAAAATTAGGGAAGCAAGACCTATTTTTGGGTCCCTTTTAGGGTTTTGGGTTGATGTAAAGGGAAAGGGATGTCAACCCATGGGTTTACCCACGCTTAGTCCCATTTTGTAATCTATAAATAGATACTTAGGAAATTTAAGTAGAGGATAGTAGTACATCTATGTGATGTGTAGCTAAAGGATTAGTGCTAGTAGTTGGATCTGTGTGATTGGATGTATATTGCAAGTGCTCTGTGCATGATTGTAAGGATATTGAAAATCTAAGTGCAAGTTGTAGTTTTGTGTTGAAGTGCAAGGAAGAAGGATCTAACAAGATGCGTAGATCTTCTGTCCTGTGCGAAGCAAGGGTCACTGAAGCTTTGTGTTGTAACCGCTTGACCGAGATAATATAAAGACGAAGACTTTGTGTACATAGCCCTAGGGTGGGGGTGAACCACGTTAACTTTGTGTATTGTGCTCTGTGCTTCGACCTAATGTGTTTATCTTTTTCTTGGCTAAGTTCTTGTTGTGATTAAATAGATCTAGTTATGCTATGTGCTTATGATATATGAATGAATGTTAGATATGATATATAAGATGCTTAGTGATTGATCTACTGAATCTAATCTATATTTTTGTGGCTAAGTATTGAATCATCTTTAGTCTAAGTATTCACTGCGATGCTCTGTGTTATCTGTGAAGTACCATAAGGGTTGAATATTGATGAATGATCTATGTTAAGTTCCCTATAAAATATATAATCATTTATCAGTGTCCCAGCTAAGGTTGCAGACATATGAGTTCTACAACCACCCTTGCCTCTACCTCGGGTGAGACTTCATCTGCTTCGCAGGTGTTGCCGAAAGGGCCGGTAGTTAGGGTTTTGTTGGTGCACTCTTGAGCATTGAACCCTGGGTTTGCCCCTGTGCCAACAAAACCCCCTTTAGTAAATGGTTTGATCCAGTAGGGTTAGAATCAATAATTTCTCTTTATTCTCATGCATCAACAGACATAGAATGCTAATACCTTATTTTTTGTGGAAATATTTTGTGGAAAAAAATTGTCAGCAAACCTTGACATCCTGAATTTAAAACCTAGGTTCGACCCAATCACTCCCATTCAACAATTTGAGAAAGAATGGAGAAGAACAGGGTAACATGATGAAAGAGTGTGGCCACATATGTTCCCAAATACACTAGATGATATACCACATAAGTGGTATAAAATTGAAGAAGCATGTGGACACAAATTCGACTGGAATGAGATCAAAATAAATTTCCTCAAAGACTTTGAATTCAAACCCGGAGAAGCAATTTTGTAAGAGGAAACAAGATAAATCAATTTTATTTTTGAAAAACCAAGTCCCAATGAAATTCAAAATAAAGGAAAATCTAAATTCGACATGGGATCGACTTCAACTATCAATTTTGTGTTGACACACAATCTAGAAAATACAATAGATCGTCAAATAGATATGGAAAACATAAATTTTCTAAGGCAAAGTTTTTGATGGAATAAAAACCATCCAAGAGTACAAAATTATGCAAAAACAATCTACTTAGTGACCAAGGAAGAAAAAGTAGAAAAGGAAGATATATAAAATCCTGAATTCCCCTCAAGCTATAATAAAGTTGTGGAAGAAGAATTCTAATTGGATGAATCTGAAGCACCCAAATCGATGGATGCAGAAATCAAGACTAAATAGTTTGACATCTCAATAGGTGATTAATAAAAAATGGCAAGAATAGGTGACTATTGGTCTAACAATCAAAGCATGGAAATATTCAACCTACTGAAAGAATACCAGAATGTCTTTACATGATATTACAAAGACCTGAAAGGGTTGGTACAAGAGATGTGAGAGATGAAAATCGACCTCATCCCTAGGGCCAAACTTATCAAAAAAAGGACATGCAAGTTGGCACATAAATATGAGCCCATTGTCCAAAAGGATATTTAAGCAATGTTATATGTTGGCATTATATATCCAATCGACAATTTAGAATGGGCAAGTCTGATGGTCGTGCAACCTAAAAATCATGACCCAGAGAAACTAAGAATATGTGTAGACTTCAAAGGACTGAAAAAACTTAAAGTAATTGATTCATTTCCGACGTCATTTGCTGACGAAATAATTAATGAAATTGTGGGACATGAATGTTATTCTTTCATTGATGGCTTATCCAGCTACAATCAGGTACCTATCGCAAAAGAAGAGTGGGATAAAACCACACTTGTTTCCAAGTTTGGATCATTTACATACAAAGTAATGTCATTCTGCCTCAAGAATTCCCCAATAATATTCTCCAGGATATCGTTCAAGGCATTCCAAGAATATATTTACAAAAAAATGGTTCTTTAATTTGATTATTGAACCATCTACAGCCTACTGAAATACCACATCCAATGGATAAGAATGATGTTGGAGAGATGTAGACAAATTCACTTGTCTTCAAACATTAAAAAATGCATATTTTCCACACCTGTAGGCATTCTGATGGGACACATTGTATGAAAGGATGGAATTAATGTTGACATGTCCAAGATCAAGGTTATTCTCGACTTGAAACCACCAATTAATCAGAAGAAAACCAAAATATTCCTTGGGAACAATGGATACTATAGAAAGTTCATGAGACACTACTTTGATATTAATTTTCCAATTGACGAGCTATTAAAGAAATAAGCCGAGTTCCACTAGATCCAAGAATGTGATACATATTTTGAGTTATTGAAAAGAAAACTGGTAGATTCTCAGACTGGTCAAGGAAACCATGTGTCCATGAGGATGCATCTAACATTTTTGTTTGCTCGGTATTATCCCATCCCTATGGTAACATGGTCGACCATACAAATTCTTATGTGATTTGAAAATTAAATAAAGCAGAAAGAAAATACTCGACGACGCAATGTGAAGCTCTAGCAATGATTTTTTCCCTTAAAATTTTTTGACACTACTTACTAGAAAATCCATTTGTATTCTTGATGAACCACGAGGTGTTGAAGTACAAAGTAAATAAACTGGTCCATCAAGGAAAAATATGTCACTGGCTACTATTGTTTCAGTAGTTCGACTTCGAAGTAGTAGTCTGACCAGAAAACAAGAATTTCGGCCCAGATCATCTATCCTAACTTGAGACAAGAGAAGATCCAACCGGGATATATGATGACTTACCAGATGCAAATTTATTTAGGGTCGAAGAAGCTCCCAAAGAACTAGAAGAAATTTCAAAATTTCTAGAAGAAGGGAAGGCACCTAAAGCTCTCCCAACCAATAAAAGAAATATTCTAGCAATGAAAGTTGTAGCATTCACTCTCATGAATGGATATCTTTACAAGTTAGGCATTGATAATATTTCTCGAATATGTGCATTAGAGCATGAATGTGAGGACACAATTAATGAAGCACATGAAAATCTAGTGGGAGGTCACTTCCAAGTCAACATGACAGCTAGAAAAATCCTCCAAGCTTGTCTCTAGTGGTCGAATTTACACAAAGACTTGTTGATGCCCAAAAGCGCAACATAGGGTACCTGTTTGAAAATGGTTGCAAGGCCTTATTATTTAATTATATTTAATAATATACTGATAGGTGGGACCCCTTGTGTGACTATGAAAAAGAGATGACACTTATGTTCTATGTGCTTATGAGATGGTCGAGATACAAGCTCTACAGTTTATTTTCTTTTAAAGTCATTGTCGAAATAATTGATCAAATGATGTTATGGGAGATATGATTAAAAAGGGAATGATGTTGTTTTTATAACACTCAAAATTATTATTATGTTGCATTTTGATGAGAGACCTAAATTCCATGTTTAAGATTACATGTGTGATATGTTGATTCCATGCTACAAGGATTGCACACATTTGTTAAATTTGGAAATCTAAAGGTTAAGACATGGTATCCCTAGCAAGTATTTGATATATGTCACATTGGAGTTTTAAACAAAGATTGGTGCATTTGTTAAGTTGGAGACTTAGGGAAATAGTGGTGTATTCGACTTGCCTTAAATTAATTTGGAGTTAGTGGTTGATATGTTGTATGTTAGCTTGCTTGAATTGGCTATGGATGAATGTAGATACAACGTGCAGTAAATGCACGTCGCTCTAACCCTTCGCAAGCCTGCCACCCTAGTCATTTTTCATTTTCTCTTGTTGGTTGTTGTTGCTCTGCTTTATTCCACCATGGAAGAGGTATACATGCTTGGTCATTTCTCCTTAGAAATTTTTACACAGGTGTGGATTTCTCGTTGCTCCATCCATGCATATTTCTCTCTTCTCTTTAATTAAGTCAATAGTTGGCTCTTGAGTGTGCTCGTTGTCTGTGCTTTTCCAAAGTTATGGTATATGGAAATTTTGACTGTATATGGATTGGTGTTTAAGTGTTGGTCTCTGTGGTGTTGCATTTTAACCATGTGCATTGAAAAGCTATGTGGATGTTTCTTATTGTATATGGTTTTCGTGCTTTACTTGTGGGAAATAATACAATTGGGAAAAATCTCGGGCCTGCCTTGCATGTGTCATGTAGTAAATAATAGAGCCAACTCTTGATTTATTTAAGTAGAGTTTCATGTATGGGTTATTAAGAACTTTTCATGTCTGGTTAAATATTGCTACAGGATGATGTTTTTTAGTAGGGGCAGTAATGGTCGAAATAATAAAGGAAGAGGTAACTGGCAGCGAGGCTATATAAGGCCTCGGTTTTCTATTCACTTCGATGTTGATCCACAAGAGTTAAACCAATTATTTCAAGATGAGTTTTTCAATTTGGTTGGCCATGGTATATAGCATCCCCGACCTGACAGACCCCCATTTCAACCTCCTAAGAATTTTCCTGCCATTCATATTCCTCCACATGTGTCAATGCAGCCCGAAGTCCCTGCTAATGACAGTTGGAAAAAAATTGTCCACCAACCTGTCTCTCACCACCGTGGTTAGCCCATTGTGTCATTACCTTTACCACCACCAATTAATCCCAATGCTCAAATTGCTCATGTTGTTTCTCCAGTATAGTCCTCGCATGCCAGCAAAAGATTAAAAACTAATATCCCACAACATGTGCAAGAAAAAGGAAAAGCAGTGGCCTCCCCCTCCAGTCCCTCCACATAGTCTGCTAAATCAATGTCTTCACGTCTCCACCTAAAGGATGACTGCTCCCATTTGATCAACAAAATATAGCTCCAAGGGTCTAACCAACTAAGGGCTACCCCAGAAAAGTCAAGAGGAGACAACAGTGATACGAGGAAATATCCCTCACATAGCAGAAAATATGGATTTTAAATGTTTTTTGTTTATGATATTCAGTGATGAATACAATGTTTAATGATTTTCATCATATTTTGGACTACAAACTTTATTTCAGATATTTTTTGTGGATAAGATGGATATATTGTTTTCTTGGGATATGTCCTTAAATTTGTTGATATTTAAATATTTGATTTAAATGATATCCATGGGATCTACAAGGGTGTTATATGATCCAAATGATAAATTTTTTATTTTTTATTTGATGATTGGCAAAGAGAATGATGGGAGTCACAAGGGGTCCCACCTATTTAGTAATTATTAACTAGACCCTTATTTATATATTTTTATTAATTATTTCTCCCTAAACTAATTAGTTAAGTTAATTTGACTTAACTAAAGAAAGCAGTTGAACTACCTCAACTTATTGAGAAAGAATAAAGGTTCAATGAGAGGAAGAGACAAGAGAATAGAAGGAGAACTACAAGACTAAGGTTTTCTCTTCAGTGAGATAGCTTCTATTTTCATTCATTTCTAAGTTTATTTGAAAGCATAATCCTCTTGTTGACATCAGGGTCTTATTGAAGGTAGTTGGCTTCAAAACTAAATCATACCATTCAACATCTTGGTTTAAAGTTGTTTTATTTATCTTTGATAGTCTGTGTATTCTTGTTGGTTTATGAATTAATTTTCATGGATGATAAGGGATATCTTGTAGAGTCAAGTGGGAAATTTTTGTGGCAAGTTGATCCAGATCATTAGTTTCAGTTTTATTTCACTCTCGGGGTCTTTTTGTATGGTTCCCAACAGAGACTCATAAATTTGACTTTGGTCCATACCCTCGCAGGGGTTTGTAAAAGAGAAATACAATTTTATATCTCAGAATGAAATAAAATCATATTATTGTTTTGTCTCATACATGTGTTTTCATGACTTGGTTCTTCCTCTCACATTTGTCTCCATGTTTACTTTATTGTAAAATCTGTGTACAGTTATGTAGCTTTGTTTAAATTTTATTTTTATATTGCAACATATACAAATCATAAAATCAGCCTTGATCCTTTGTAATTAATACTTATGGATTGAGTGAATTTTTTGAGGCTATAAACCCCAGGTGACATTCCCAATTATCTTGTCTTAGACAAGAAAGATCTAAAAATGATTGAGTGAGGTACTCCATACATTTTCGTCAACATTTATTTGGCGACCATACTGGGGGGATCTTCCATATCTCTCTAGTTGATTGTATTCACGATTATTTTTTAATCTTGTTTTTTTTTTTCGAATACTCTTTGATTGATTTTCCTCATGAAGGTACCTTCTACAAGCCATCCTAATGTTGAACACGGTCTTAAATACCAGACTATCATTGCCTTGACCTTATTTAATACTATCCTAGAAACTACTAGTACCCGGGTTGAGCTTGAATGCTCTTGGGAAGTAGTTTAACAAGATATAAGTATCCGTGAGCGCTGGGAAGCTAGGCAAAGACATCCTAGAAATCAGAAATAACCTCCCTTTCCCTAAGTCTTTGGTATTATTTTCCATGTCCTCAAATCCTCTCATTTCTAAAAGAAGAAGAGGATTGTCCCCTGAAGCTACTCCTATCATTGAAATAGGAAGGAGTTTTCGACCCAAGAAAGTACTCTAAGGAGGACTTTGTCTGATTCTACCATCTCACTATTTTCACCCTTACCCATCACTTTCAAAATGGCATCTGCGGGTGGTGCTAGTGGTGTTGGAGGTGCTTCATCATCCCAACCTTCGGCCTCATTAGTAATTGGTAGTCTATATAGTCATCAAGTTCCTATCCAATCAGAGACCAACCCTGCTAAAGTTATAAATAAATACGAGCTTTTTCAGTTTGAGGAAGATGCTACGACCACCCCATGGCACGTATCTTCTCCCTTGAATCTAACACCTGCTACTCATCTGTTACCCAAGTTTAAAGAGCATCTTCATAAGTTCTCATGGAACAATATTTTTTCTACAAATGAACACCTAGTGGAATTTTCTAATGCTAGTCATAATATTGGGGATAACGATAATCATACATGTATGTGCTTATTCGTCAACTTCCTTGAAGGAAAAGTGGCAACTAATTTTTTTGATCTCCCTCCAAAAATCCTTTCCACTTGGGAAGAGTTGTTTTATTGGTTCAAGTCCACTTATGGAAAATCCAAGAGCCTGACCGAATAGTTAAGGGAATATAACAATATTTCTTACAAAGATGGTGATACTATTAAGTCCTTCAACCTCCACTTCACCAAATTGTAAAATCAAATCCCTGAACTAATCCGCCCCCAAAACCAAGTTTCTTTCATTCATTACTATAATGTGTTTCCCTCTCCTTATCATCATAGGCTCGAAGAAAAGGATATTGACAATCTTGTCTCTTCTCTCCACACTTGCCTCGAGTACGAAGAGAAACTTGAAAGAACAGGTCTCCCTAAAGGAGAATCATTCAAACAAATAGATATATCTGCCCTCCTACAACTTGTGCAAGATATGAAAAATCGGATGATAGGCTATGAATGAAAGGGGAATGCTCCCTCACTTACTCCTGGGGCATATTCTTTTTCCGCAACGCCTTTTAGGAATACAAATGAAAACAATAATCAACCCAAGGCCATTATTTCTCGCAGTTGGTGTAACTTCTGCGAAGAAAATCATGAAGAAAGTACTTGTGAAGTTAAGAAGAGTGTCAGAGATAAAATCTTTGGAAAGAAGCCCGAAACCACTATCGTTGTTCTAGATTGGGCAGAACCAGAAGATGTTATGATCATAAATACTACGAACAAATATTATGATCCTAAAGGGAAGTATAATTCTTCTCGTACTTCTTCCACCCCAACCTTGTCTTCACAAAGTAATAATGTACAAACTGTCAAAATTCCTGAAAGTCAAGGAGTTCCTTCCCCTCTTCCCACTTCCAAGTATAACATCCTTAACCAATTGGCTAATATCAAGGCCGATGCTACTCTTTTGGACATGGTTTGCATCCCTGAACAACAAAATCATCTCAAGAATTTTATGGAAGGAAAGGCTTCCACCATAGCCAATATTTTTGAAGATACAAAAGAATAGGATACCACTGTAAATACGATAGATGTAAATAATTTTAGACACCCAGAAAAAAACCCTCCATTTTTCATTTTTGTAGAAATTATGGATAAGATAGCCCATTGTTGCCTAATTGATGGCAGATTGGGTCCAAGTGTAATGTCAAAAATCATCATGGAAGAGATAGGATTATCATGTACTAATGAAAATTCTAGAAGCATGGTCTCCTATAATAGTCTGCAACAGTCAATTATAGGTGAAATCAAAGACGTGACTTTAGTTCTGTGTGCAAATCCCAAAATAAGGACAACCCTCAACATCCAAGTAATCGACAAGCCAATAAGCAACTATTCTATTATCTTAGGAAGAGACTGGCAAGCCCTAACAGGTGGACATCTTTCACTTAATAGAACACACTTATTCGTTCCCCAAAATGGAAAGAATATTATAGCCCTAAGAGAAGGAATAATTTCACCATACATAGAGAGAATTCCTCAATCGAATGTAAACTATCTCGAGGAAGACTTAGGGGTGTACTCTATCTTTGTTGATGAGGGTGACACTACTTTGGAGAAAATTGATTTAGAATATGGTATGTGGCACATGCATTTCGATGGCTCATGCTCAAATGAAGGTAATGGAGCTGGCATTATCTTGTACTCACCTATAGGTAAAATTCACAATTTTTCTTATAGGTTAGAGTTTTCTTTCACGGACAATGTCACTGAGTTTGAAGCCTTACTTCTAGGCATCGAAAATTCTTATAACCTCGGTTACAGTCACCTTGTAGTCTTTGGTGATTATGAACTTGTTGTGAACCACGTGCGTAAAATATATTCTCCCAGCAATAAGTTGATGAAACATTATACCCAATTTCTTTGGATGCTTATCTCGAACTTGTTATCATTTAACATCACTCATGTTAAGAGAGAACTTAATTCAATGGATGATAGGTTAGTTGTATTTGCGACATCTCCTACTCGACAAATTCTACCTCAAAGGCATGATTGTACTTTTCAATCTTTACATTGTCCGCACATTCCTGATAATTTAGAATCATGGCAAGTTTTCCCTAATGATTAAGGCATATGTGCTTTCATACAAAATGAACCATTTAATCCCAAGGAAATCATATATATGGAAGACAACAAATTTCCAAAAGGCTTGAATCCTCTCGAGAGTTCATTTTCGTTGAGTGATGTAGGAAACAAAGAGATGCAAAAGGAAGAGGATTTGAAAAGGAAAGTGAGAGACACCATTTCCTTGAACCTTGGTACATCCAAATCTCCAAATATGGTTAAAATAGGTTCCCAATGTTCCATCGAAGAAAAGGAGAAATTCACAGAACTACTACGTGAATTTCAAGATGTTTTTTCATGGTAATATGAGGAACTTCATGGTTTTGATCCTGCTCTCATACAAGATTCCATTCCTATCAAGGAAGGGATAAAACCAGTTAGGAAAAAGAAAAGACCCATTAACTCCGCACTTGAAGCTACTATTAGAAAGGAATTGGAAAAACTTTTGAAAGATGGTATAATCTTTCCAGTTAAGTATTCTTAGTGGGTTTCAAATTTGGTTCTTGTTAGGAAAACAACTAGTCAGATTCAATTGTGCGTGGATTTTCGTGCATTAAATAGAGAAAGCGTAAAAGGTCATTTTCCTCTCCCTAATATGGAAATGATTTTGCAATAGGTCGTAGGGTCACACATGATGTCCTTACTTGATGGTTTCTCTGGATATAATTGAATCAAGGTAAAAAGGATTGATAGATACAAAACCACCTTGACTACACATTGGGGCACATTTTCTTATGAACGCATGCCTTTTGGCTTATCTAATGCAAGTGCCACTTTCCAGAGAGCTGTGCAAATAGATTTTGACAATCTGATCGGTAAAATTATCCAAGTATATCTTGATGATTTGACTGTCTATTCAAAGAATTGATTGGATCACTTTGTTCATCTCAGAAAAGTTCTCATGCGATGTAGAAAATTCATCTTTTCTTCAAATCCTTCTAAATCTATTTTTTGCATCACCAAGGGAAAGCTCCTTGGAGATATCTTTTTGATTCAGGAATAAGCATAGATCTTGAAATGATTGCAGCTATTCTAAACATTCTTTCCCCCACTTCCAAAAAGGAGGTTCAAGTCTTTATGGGTATTATCAAATTTGTCTGCAGGTTTGTTCCTGATTTTTCTTTAATGGTTAAGCCAATTCATAATATTCTAAAGCAAGATCGCTCCTTTTCTTGGACAAATGATGTCGAAAATGATTTCGTAAGGATTAAGAAGGCAATCAATTCCTCCCTGGTTCTGGCAAAACCAGACTTTGAGAAATATTTTATTATATATACTAACACCACTGAGGAAGTATTTTATGCTATTCTCTTACAATATGATGACCAGAAGAATGAAAAATATGTAGCTTACTTTAGAATTTTTTTATCAAATGATGAATTCAAGTAATCTTATAATGTAACATGTTTTTTCTCTTGTTAAAGCTGTAGAGAAATTTCTCCACTTTATTCTAGGCAAACATACACAGGTAAAAATCCCTTTGCATGCTGTCAAGTTTATTCTTTCACAAATGTATCTTTCAGGGAAGCTTGCACATTGGCTTGCCAAGATTAAGGAGCATGATTCAATGATCATGACTTCAAAAAAAATCAAGGGATGAGACTTAGCCCTTCACTTAGCTCAACATGATGAAGCAAGTGAAGAACTTGATGATCAGGATAATCCTCTTTCAACACTGTTTTATATTGAGAGTCAAACCCTTTCTATTGTTGAACACCCCTGGTATAAAAATATGGTGTATTACTTGGAATATCAGAAATTTCCAGATGAATTAGATCATCATTAGAAGAGAAGACTTTGCCTTGAATCTTCCAAGTATATTATTTTAGGATATTTTATGTTGAGAAGGTCTGCTGATAGAATATTGCTTCGATATGTGAATGATGAGGAAGCACATAAATTGTTACAAGAAACTCATGGATCTTCAGATTCTGTTATTCACGTTGGTGGCCACTTTTCTGCAAAAGTTACTTCTTTTAATATCATAAGAAATGGTTACTATTGGCCTTCAATTTTTCGACATTCGTATAAATTCGCAATATTTTGTGACAAGTGCCAAAAATTCGCTGGGAAAGAACGTCTTTCTGCTATGCCTTTGCAACCTGTTCTCCCAGATTTTCCTTTTTCTAAATGGGGCCTAAAATTTATTGGTTCCATTAATCCTCCATCTTCTACAGGGAATATTTTTATTTTGATAGCTACCAATTATTTCACTAAGTGGACTGAAGTTGTCCCTCTTAAACACTCACAGGATGAACAGGTAATATTTTTCCTAAAAACTAATATCTTCTCCATATTTGGCATTCCTTTAGAAATTATTATAGACAATGGTCCTGCTTTCATTTCCTCAAAATTGACTCAATTTCTAGTCAAGTTGGGAATCAAGCATTTCACTTCATCAGTTTATTACCCCCAAGGAAATGGGCAAGCAAAGTCTACTAACAAAAATATGGTTAGGATCATAAAGACGCTCATCGAAGATAAACCTCTTCAATGGAACACCCTCCTCACTTATTCCCTTTGGGAAGATCACACTACCACCAAGGTAAGCACAGGTTGCACCCCCTTTCATATTGTTTATGGTCAAGAAGCCATTCTTCCTACTGAGCTGGAACTTTATTCTCTGTGGATGATGCTACATATTGAAGAATTAAGTTCTTCCAATGTCCCTCAAAAGATAAATGCACTATTATCCTTAGAAGAACAAAGAATGTTTTCCTTGGAAAACATAAAGAGAAGACAACAAATTGTAAAGAAGTATTTTAACAAACATGCAAAAGATGTCAAATTTAAGGTAAATGAGAAAGTCTTACTTTGGGACTCAGCCCATGCTGACAGAGGGAGACATTCGAAGTTTCATAAATTATGGCTAGGTCCTTTCAAAATTGCTTTTGTCCTAGGCACAAACTCTTATCTTTTAAAGGATTTGGAAGAGCGATTGTTTTCCTATAGTACTAATGGTTCCCACTTGAAACTTTATGGCGAACCAACTTGATTGATAAATTCCATGTGGAAATCACTGTTGTATATAGATTTTTGTTTTGATGTTTTCTTTTTCTTTGTTAAATTGGATTTTCAAATTCTGTTGTTTTATTTTCTTCCATTTCATTTTATGATTATTAGAATTAAAACTTTGGATCGGTTTTGCCACAACAATGTCATTTTGTAAGTATCATTGATCAATAACAATAAACGTTACACAGTTTTCACGGTGTCATCCTATTTAGAAATCGCTGAGAATGCTTTTTGCTTTCAGTACTATTGTTAGATAGATGATTTGGTCTTCTTCCCTATTTTCTACTATCCCTTTCTTCCCTCCATCCTGAGATTCAAAATAACATATTAGAAAATTTCTCCTTAACATGAAGAAACACTTTTATTGTGAATGATCGAATGTTATGCATACAGGACCAAACCTCCTCATACGTACCACTTTCCATGAGTTATTCCCAAAATATCGTCTCATTATTTCCCTTAAACCATCTTTTTCCCCCTTTTGCATAATCATTCTGGTGGAGAATTATTTGATCTATGTTCATCTGGTCTGTGAAACCAGACATTCAGAGTTCTTAATTTGTTGGTAACAAATCTCCCTGTGGACTTGTCAGTTTGTTGATGCCCAAAAGCGCAACATAGGGTACCTGTTTTCAAATGGTTGCAAGGCCTTATTATTTAACTATATTTAATAATATACTAATAGGTGGGACCCCTTGTTTGACTTGTGTGACTATGACGAAGAGATGACACTTATGTTATATGTGCTTATGAGTTGGTTGAGATAAAATCTCTATAATTTATTTTCTTTTAAATTCATTGTCGAAATAATTGATCAAATGATGTTATGGGCGATATGATTAAAAAGGGAATGGTGTTGTTTTTATAGCACTCACAATTATTATTATGATGCATTTTGATGAGGGACCTAAACTCCATGTTTAAGATTACATGTGTGATATGTTGATTCCTTGCTACAAGGATTGTGTGCATTTGTTAGAGTTGTAAATCTAAAGGTTGAGACATGGTATCCCTAGAAAGTATTTGATATATGTCACATTGGATTTTTAAACAAGGTTTGACACATTTGTTAAGTTGGAGACTTAGGGAAATGGTGGTGTATTCGACTTTCATTAAATTAATTTGGAGTTAGTGGTTGATGTGTTGTATGTTAGCTTGCTCATACTAGATATGGATGAATGTAGATACGACGTGCAGTAAATGCATGTCTCTCTAACCCTCCTCAAGCCCACCACCCTAGTCATTTTTCATTTTCTCTTGTTGGTTGTTGTTTCTCCACTTTGTTCGGCCATGGAAGAGGTATACAGGCTTGGTCATTTCTCCTTAGAAATTTTTAGACAAGTATGGATTTCTTGTTTCTCCATCCATGAATATTTTGCTCTACTCTTTAATTAAGTCAATAGTTGGCTCTTGAGTTTCCTCGGTGTTTGTGCTTTTCCGAAGTTATGGTATATGGAAATTTTGACTGTATATGGATTGGTGGTTAAGTGTTGGTCTCCGTGGCATTGTATTTGAACCATGCACATTGAAAATTTGTGTGGATGTTTCTTACTGTATATGGTTTTCGTGCTTTACTTGTGGGAAATAATATAGTTGGGGAAACTCTCGGGCCTACTTTGCCTCTAGTTTCTTCCCTAAGAGCATTACTTCTCCTTGTCTGTGGGTTATATGGACACTCTGTCTGTCATTTAAGTTGTTATTTTTCGTGCCATTATGCATGCATCCTTTTAACAACTCTGTGAATATAAATGTGAAGTTTTGTAGAAGTATTAAGCTTCTTGTGATCCTTTTGGATAAACCCTTAATTTGGTTAGCTCGTCCTCCTTACCGCATTACTCTTCATTGTTATGTATTTAAACCTGTGTATTGGAAACTATTGTGGAGGTGGCCAACCTAGAATTTAATAAAGGAACTGTTCGTGCTCATTTTTTTGGTCATGGGTTTAGTTGATTATTTGCTGTGCAAAAATGGAAAGAATGTTAATCCCACTCATTTGTCTAGTAATACAGTCTGTCCCGTGGAGATATTGGGGTGATGACATCATTGAAAAATCATTGTTAAAGGGACACGACCTATTGTGTGTTCGATTTTGTATGAAATGAATAATTCTTTGGATGAATTATATATGTGTTGAATGCGTTTTGTGAACCAGAATGAAAGGGATTTTAGGAGTGTTGTTATTTGAAGTTTCAATTTTGAATTATGTTATACAAAGGGATCTCTTTTTGGCCACTTTGTGGAACCCTGTGGTGATTTAAAATGTACTGGTGATTATATCATGGACCACATTATGTCCTTTCCTCCATTGTTCGTTGTGTTTATTACGATGTTGTTCACTCCTCGACTCTGTTATATACAAGTAGTATTATTATTGTTAAATAATTCTTTGGAAATAAAATATAAATTGGTTGTTGTGCAAAGGAATTTCTAAGGAAAATGAGCAGCCTTGAAAAGAAACACCAATTTTGGGTTTTTTTTGGGAAACATGGTGTTGTTCAGTTTTGAAACAGTAAGAGGTGGTGATGGTTAATTAATGGTGAAGATGGCATTGTTTGATATATTAATAGAAAAATATCCATGGGATTCCTTTCCATTATACCATTTTATGAAAAATACACTCCCCTCATTATTCCAATTGCATTTTCACTCCTTGTTCTGTTGTTACTCAATCTTAAGGAAAATTCTTTATGGAAATGAAAGAAATGAAGTGGCAATAATTGATGATTGGTATTCTGAGATATGTTTAGATACACATTTGATTTTGTTTTATGATTTATTGAACAATATTCATAATTATTTCCCCCCATGATATCACTTTACACTAAATACAAGCCCTCCATACTCCCAATGACCCTATCAATTCCCTGTTCATGTGGCAATTAATAAATGACATTTTTATGGATGGATTGCATGCGTCATGTAGTAAATAATAGATCCAACTCTTGATTTATTTAAGTAGAGTTTCATGTATGGGTTATTAAGAACTTTTCATGACTGGTTAAATATTTCTACAGGATTATGTTTTTCAGTAGGGTAGTAATGGCCGAAATAATAGAGGGAAAGGTAACTAGCAGTGAGGCTATAGAAGGCCTTGTTTTATATTAACTTTGATGTTGATCCATAAGAGTTAAACCATTTGTTTCAAGATGGTTTTTTCAATTTGGTTGGCCATGGTATATTGCATCCTCGACCTGACAGACCCCTATTTCAACCTCCTCAGCATTTTCCTGGCATTCATGTTCCTCCAAATGTGTCAATGCAGCCCGAAGTCCCTGCTAATGATGGTTGGCAAGACATTTTCCACTAGTCTATATCTCACCACCGTGGTTGGCTCACTTTGTCATTACCTTTACCACCACCAGTTAATCCCAATGCTCAAATTGCTCATGTTGTTTCGCCAGTACAATCCTCACATGCCAACAAAAGATTAAAAATTGATGTCCCACAACATGTGCAAGAAAAAGGAAAAGCAACGGCCTCCCCCTCCAATCCATCCACAGAGTTTGCTAAATCAATGTCTTCACATATCCACCTAAAGGATGACTACTCCCATCTCATCTGTGAAATACAACCCCAAGGGTCTAACCAACCAAGGGCTACCCCATAAAAGTCAAGAGGAGACAATAGTGATAAGAGGAAATATGCCTTACACAACAAAAAATATGGATTTAAATGTTTTTTTTTATGATATTCAGTGATGAAGACAATGTTTAATGATTTTCATCATATTTTGGACAACAAGCTTTATTTTGGATATTTTTTTGTGGATAAGATGGATATATTGTTTTCTTGGGATATTTCCTTAAATTTTGCTGATATTTAAATATTCGATTTAAATGATATCCATGGGAGATAAAAGGGTGTTATATGATCCAAATGATAAATTTTGTATTTTATATTTGATGATTGGCAAAGAGAATGATGGGAGTCACAAAGGGTCCCACCTATTTAGTAATTATTAACTAGACCCTTATTTATATATTATTATTAATTATTTCTCCCTAAACTAATTAGTTAAGTTAATTTGACTTAACTAAAGAAAGTAGTTGAACTACCTCAACTTATTGAGAAAGAATAAAGGTTCAATGAGAGAAAGAGACAAGAGGATAATAGAAGGAGAACTACAAGACTAAGGTTTTCTCTCTAGTTATATAGCTTCAATTTTCATTCATTTCTGAGTTTACTTGAAATCGTAATCCTCTTGTTGACAACAGGGTCTTATTGAAAGAAGTTGGCTTCAAAACTGAATCATAGCATTCAACAACTTGTTTTAAAGGTGTTTGATTTATCTTTGATATTCTGTGTATTCTTGTTGGTTTATGAATTAATTTTCATGGCTGATAAGGGATATTTTGCAGAGTCAAGTGGCAACATTTTGTGGCAAGTTGATCCAGATCATTAGTTTCAATTTTATTTCACTATCAAGGTATTTTTGTATGGTTCCCATAGGATACTTCTAAATTTGACTTTGGTCCATACCCTCGTAGGGGTTTATAAAAGAGAAATACAGATTTTATATCTCAGAATGAAATAAAATCATATTATTGTTATGTCTCATACATGTGTTTTCATGACTTGGTTCTTCCTTTCACATTTGTCTCCATGTTTACTTTATTGTAAAATATGTATACAGTTATGTAGCTTTGCTTAAATTTTATTTTTATATTGCAACATATACAAATCATAAAATCATCCTTGATCCTTTGTAATTAATACTTATGGATTGAGTGAATGTTTTGAGGCTATAAACCCCGAGTGACATTCCCAATTATCTTGTCTTATCCAGGCAAGCTCTGAAAATGATTGAGTGAGGTATTCCATACCTTTTCCCCAACAATATTGTCGAGAGAAAATAAAGAAATGTGATAATTGTTAGAGGATAGGCCAAACATTATGGAAAAATGAAATTCTCTTGCATTCTGTAAACCTAAATTTACCATTTGAAATCTGGGCTATTGATTTCATCAGTCCATTCCAAAAGAGAGAAAAATATCCAGGTAAAAATACATCATTACAACAGTTGAGTACTTAACCAAATTGGCATGGGTAGAACTAGTAAAAAAATGTACAAAGGAAACAACCAAAAAATTCATCTATGAAAACATAGTAATCATATTTGGTTGTCCTTTGACATTAATTAGTGATCAAGGAACTCATTTCATCAACAATACAATCAAATTCTTGCTCAAAAATTTCCTGATCGACCACAGAAAGATGACTACTTATCATCCATAGGCCAATGGAGTTGTCGAGTCATTCAACAAGACATTACATAAGGGATTAATGAAAATATGTGGACTCGATAGAGATTATGTGGATGATAAGGTTCTAGTAGTATTGTGGGAATATAGAAAAACGTATAAAATATCAACTGAACAGACACCATTTAAGTTAGTTTATGGTCAAGATGTTGTAATTCCATTACACTTTTGTGCTAACACAGGAAGGATAGCCTCCATCTTGGAGTTTGACCATATTCTTAACACAAGATAATTCTTTTATTAGTTAAATCAATTATAAGAAGAAAGGATTCTTGCACAACAACATCAGGAAACCCAAAAGAATCAGCAAAACTCTTGGCACAACTGACATATTAAAAAGAAGGATATCAATGACAGAGACTTGATACTTTTATATGGTAGTCCAGTAAAAGGAAAAGAAATAAAACTAGAAGTTGCATGATTGGGTCCTTATGTGGTTGAGGAAATCTCACCAACAAGAGGAGTATAGCTAAAAACCTTGCAAGGGAACCCCTTCAAAAAACTAGTCAATGGGGCTCGATTAAAAAAATATAATACATAGAAGCCTCAAGTCCTACTCATGAATACCTCTTCAGGGGCACCAATAGGACTTGAATATGTTAAAAAAAACCCGGGGAGGCCTAAGTTGAAGTTGAGAATAAAATAACAAATAAAGAAAAGGAAAAAAGAAAAGAAATCTAAGCAATAAAGAAGCAAAAGATTAAGAAAAAATCAAAATTAAGGAAGAAATAAACAAGTCGGTTATTCAAATTAGGTACAAAAATGTTCGACAAATACAAGCTATATGGCCGACTCGAACCAACAATTCATTCGTTCATTCCACCATATTTGAATATGAGGAGAGAATAAATCCCATGGTCAACATTAAAGTCAATTAGAGAAGAAACAAGAGCAAGTTCAGTACCAAGACAAGACCTACACCATTACTTAAACAAGTGGACAGGTCAACCCATTGAAAGAGAAGTACATCACCTAGTCGAACGAGAAACTCATCAATCAAAGTGTGAATTCTGAAAATCAAGCAAGCGGGAAAGATATCAAGAAAGCAAGTGTGAATATCATCAATTGAATCAACAATGAAATCATGCCTTTAGAAAGCCAAGAATCAATCGAGTCGATAAGAGAAAGGAAACCGACTTGGTCAGACGACTCGACCAGAGGTCCTCGACCGACCAGATGAACAAAAAATGACCAAGCTACACAAGTGAATAAAATAACAAAAGTTGACCAAGTCGGTCATATTTCCCAAGAAAACAAAACTGACTCAGTCGAAACAACTAATCATTGGGAGTCCATTAATACAATCAATGCTCAAAAGGACAAGTTAGATCACCATATTACCATTGATACATGTGTCCCTTCATACGAACAAGTAATTACACTCGACATTATGATTGAATCATGTGAATTATTGACATTGTTGGACGAATTAGAGTCCCTGCTCCATTTCACTCCTATAAATATGGATGGGGCATTTGACTTCTCCTCATTTTTGTTTACACCAGAGCACCCAAGTAATCATAGCACTAAAACGGAGTTGTGCATCCAAATTTAGAGCTTCGAAAATCTTCATCCGACCAACAGGAAATATCAAACATGCCAAGAATGAGAGGAAAAGTAGAATATTCCTTGGTTGAGCCAAGGACAAAGTCCAAACTCGACAAAGTGGGTGCAACTAAGCTAGAAGAATGCATTCAGAACATTCACGGGGTGTGAATCAAAGAATTTGACTGGTCTCAGCACTAACATAATTTTATTGTGTGGGGAATGGAAGTCAATGCCTGTAAGGAGGAAAACAATTTCCTTGAACAAGCAGGAAACCAACATTTTCTAGGTGCACCTCAAATTGCATAGTTCAGTGGCTAGAAGGAAGAATATGCAAAGTTTTTAATAATTCAGCACCACAATGGGCATCTCTGGATAAATTTCCTAGTTGGAATCACTAGAGGTTTGATTCACAGGATCACTGGAATACCACATGGGGGTATACCTATCCCCAAAAACTTGTACTCCAATGAATGGATACAGGATCTCACAGGAGGAACCTCAACCAAAATTTCAAAAGGGTTGCTAATTAACAGAGTAACCGAACTTCAGGTGAAATGGGCATGCATAATAGTATCGCTATTCTTTATAGCTACAGGTCGAGCTTCATATGTGAAGATTACAATGTTGGAACCCATTGGCCAAATCCTTGATTTGGGGGCACAATTCGATTGGAAAGAGTACTTAGTTGCGTTTATCAAGAGAAATTGCAAGGATTGTCAAGAAAATGGTCGGGACATCAAGTTTCCATCCCTCCTAATCTGGATCACCATGAGCTAAGTCATCCCATTTGGGGAAATTTCATTTACACAAAAACAAACCCCGACCATGAAAAACTATGAAATTTGTGCACCTGGAGTAGTCATATCATCAGAGTATCCCCCAAACGAGGCAATGTTTAAGTGTTGGGTAAATCATTTAAAGAATATCTCACACAAGTGGAGAGTAGATCAAAAATTATGACGTGCCTCACCATTGAGTGCCCATATTGAATTAAGCCTCAACTACACCAAGCTATAGTGTGGATTCAGCGGGGGTCCAACACCAGAAGAACTAGAGTACTAGCCGACAAAGCTCCAAATATTTCAGGAGCTCGAAAAACAACTAGGCTTTGAATAACTGATCCCACGAGAGGTATTGGGTGATACTTCAACCATATTAAAACCCTTGATTGATGGAGAACATGAGGAAGAAAGATAAGTGGCCTTATATACAATATTTTTTGTCCCAAATCTGGATATGGAAGTAAGTTCCCTAGCAAAGTAGACTTTGAATAAGAGAAAATAGAAAGAAAAAGCAGTCAAGAGTAAATGGGTTGTCGATTTTGAGGTAGATCTAGAAGATATAAATATCATCTGGAAAGAAATATTCTAGTCAGATACTCTGTTGGAATTCAATGAACCATTGATAATCGATAAAATTGCTTCCTTCGCCAATAAGTTAGTTGCAAAGACCCGACTAAAAGAAAACAAGACTTGGCAGGACTAGGCTATCAATAGAAATGTTTTGAATTCAAGTGTTTGGCCTCAATTTCAGGATACGATGGCAAAAATGGATGCAAAGAAGGTCGAAGGAAGAAAAACCAAGGAAGCCTTGGAAAAACAAATGGAAACAAGGAAGTAGAAAAAACAAAGAATGGGGGATCAACATGATCAAAGTGTAGGTTGGTCAACTCAATTTGCAACATGTTGGTTGAAAATATTTGATCCGACCCTCGTAAGAAACCCATTCCACAGAATAAAAACACAAATATAAGCACAATCAATCTTACAAGAGAATCACAACCACCTAAAGCTACTCTAATTATTGAGGAAACAAGTGCGGTAAAATAAATGAAGAAACTGAGGGCAAGGAACCGAAAAATATCATTAGATGCAACCATTTTGGATTTCCCCCCATAATCACAATAATAAAAAAAGTGCATCGCACTTGGAGTTGTAAGAGGTTGACCAGAACTTACAGAATGGAACTACCAAAAATAACACCACAGTCGAGTTGACCCCACTAGATAGGTAGAATCCAATCTACTTGACACAACCTGAAGTTGGACCTGAAAAAGAGAGTCGGTCGGTCCACCCTGAACCAATCAAAACAACATGTACATAAAAACATTCAGAGACAACTACAAACACTCAAGGTTCAATACATAATTATGCACAACCAATGGATGAATCAGACCCCCCCAAGAAATCCAATAAAGAAGTAATGAAGTACCAACAAGATAAGCAACCAGAAGAGGAACAATTCATAGACCATGACATCGATCAAGAAAATAGAGATAATATTGATGGTGTTGAATCTCCCAAGGATGGAATAACTCCACTCGAGAATCCTCCTTTGGGGATTCTTCATAAAGACCATTCGAATACCCCATAACATATTGGAAATACATGGAAAAATAATGCACAAGGTCAAGGGCACAATGATGACAAGATGGACCCCAACATGCAGCTAGAATCAAGAGGGACGACTGGGCAAAATCAATAAAAGGATGATACAAACAAAGACAATGGTGTCAAAAAATAAAAGGAGAAATATCTTGTCAAAAAGGTCAGTATGAAAAAGAAGAAGACTATACATAGAAATGATAGTACTCCAAAGCCAATCACATTTATATCCTTTAATCTAGTTGGGTCCACATAACCACTTGATGAAACTATATTCGATCCAACAGTCGCATCAGATGAATAGATGATTGACTTGTATGCTGAGGTAACCAAAGAAGTAAAGAACATATGGAAAAGGTCTCTCAAGTATTGTGCTTGACTGACGACAAGGAGAAACATATATTGAAATAATACACACAACTCGCCAAAGAAAATTTGGGCATTGAACACCCGACAGAAGGATTCAATCCTCTAGTAGCAATCAAAAATTTGGTCAAATAAGTCATAACCACAGGTGCTAATAATCAGTCGAAAATCCAACACCTAATACAAGAAAATAAAGAACTTAAGAAACTGCACAACAGATTATTAAGAATTAATCATGCTAGATTGGCTTAGTAAACAACAACAATTCTACAGTCGAAACATGGGAAATTCAAGGAAATACAACATCAATTAGAATTGGCCAACTCACAGGTGTCAATCCTCAACATATTACTCAACAACTAACCTTCATACTTCTCCTAAACCTATAGAAAGCTCAAATAAAAAAGAAAAATAATTGTTTATCTAAGGAAAACAAGAGAACTTACCTTCGACAAAAAATGTAAAGCATCCATATCGACCCACATTGCAAAACAAAAGGCAATGGAAACATAACTATCAAAACAAGAGAAATAATGGTTGAGAGAGGTGACTAAATCTCAAGCAATGACAAAGAAATCCATCAAGCACCTCAACCAAATAAAAATAAAACTCAGGAAGTTGAATAGAACTTTGACCTAGAGTTGACTCTTGTGCAAGAAGCCCCCTTAGTCGACAAACTAGATTTTTTTGGGAAACTAAAATCAGTGGGAATAGAGGCACAATACTCCATTGAAGAATGGAATATGTTTTCACACCATTTGTAGAAAATAGCTCCAAGTATCTATTAGAAATCATTTTGAGGCTTGTTGAATCATCCTACAAAACAGTTGGAGGCTAGATCGACTTATATACAAAAGTTGCAATTTTTCAATCCTATGCCCTTTGAATCAATCACACCGAACACCATCCATCAATCAAAAACTCCATAGGTAATCATTGAAGGATCATAGAAGTCACATGTACAAGTCAAAATGACACCTCTGCCAACAAATGTCAGAATGCACAAAAGGGAGATTTCTGAAGAAACACATGAATAGATTGTGCGGCTAGGCAAAAATCCATGAAAAATAAGGTGACATGAAATAAAACTAATTCCAACACTACTCGACATCACAATATTTTTCTTCTTCTATCACTTTATTTTTCATTCTCATATTTTAATATTTTCAAAGATGATATAACCTATTGGTGAAAACCTCCTTGGGGTGCCAATAGAGTTTATCAAAAAATTTCAATGTAATAGCCACACTCCCCTCTTGCTCGGGACGAGAAAGTAATTGAAGGGGGTGATATGTTGTAGGGGATAGTCGGCTCTACCGACTAGATCCACTAGTCAACTAACCAAGTTAGATAGAAAATTCATTGGAATGGACAATTAGAGTTGACCAACCGAGTGGTTAAGAAATGTAACCGATTGGTAATTGTATATCATACATATACATATACATATACATATACATATATGTGTGTGTGTGTGTGTGTGTGGTTATGTAATGAAAAGAGAGATATTCTTTTGGATATATAATAAAATGCATTGATGGTTCTCCCACTTATTGTGTATGTCTACTTGTATCTCTATGTGTTTCTATATATGATGGTGTAATGTGCATTTCTCTGTGTATAAGGATATACCGGTAATTTCGCATACTTTCTCTTAGACTACAACACATATATTCAAACTATGATAGAGGAGTACCACCTCTATAAAAACGCAGGGGGATTTTATCCTTGTGAGGTTTCTATTGGGATTGTTGTCAATTTTCACATGCAACTCTATGTGACTAATTTCAGACTTGGAAATTTCTTCCTAGTGATCTAATAGTAAAACCCTAGTTGTTATCACTGAACAACTTTACACTGAAATTATTGACTGAAAAATATATACAGCGGAAACACAAAGATCAGAGATGAATCATTAATATGCACGAGACACAATTTCAGTTATGTAATCTCGTTATCATCAGAAATCACGAGGGAAAAAACAACCCTCCTAGCTAATAAAATATCACCAAAATATGAGGACAACCTTGTCTTCCAAAGTCACCAAAACCGAGAACAACATTTTTCTCCAATAATTGTACAACTAAGAAAACCAAACCTCAACAATATTTTGGAAATCTCCTCTACCCACAAATCTACTGTAGACCACATGTACGACTTCCTAATGTCACATGTCAACCTGTACGGATCTGTACCTTCCCAAAAAAATAGATATGTGATTCACCTTACTAGAAACCCATGCATATACGTTGTTTTCTCTACTATAAACTATGTATACCCTATACATGATTCGTCCTTCTGTAACCCGTGTATATATGTGCTTCATCCTCCTGCAAACCACATATTGTATGAAAAATTCTCCCCACACGTGCGACCTTCTTCTCTTCTCTCTTTAGGGCCAGATTTTCCACCTTTCATAATTTCCCTTTGTTGATATCACCAATCCTCCTTGACATAAGTGAAGAATCATTTATGCCAACTCTATCATTCCACAATTTCCATACCCCTTAGCACAAGTGTTTACTCACTTGTGCTAACTCCATGATGTCACACTATGATGATAATATCACAATGAATTCTCTCCTTTATATAGGAGTCAAATGAGTGAGTTTAGGAGCACTTCCTAAAATAAACAATTTATTTGAATATTTTAATCCTTTTTGTCCGTGTGGCACCCCCACACAAACCCACAAATCCCAACAACTTTCCCATGAGGCTCTAGCCTCATTTCTAGTTTGATTTCATTGAAACAAAAGGCTCATCTAGTGCCAACAAAGATTCTTACATTCCTTCCACCTTGGCCTCTTGTGGGAATACCTACCGAAGCTACAAAATCATCAACACTCCCTCTTAGCAAGAGAGGTATTCTCTACCACTCCTATCTTGTCTCTAAACTAGAAAAACTTCCCCTTCACTAGGATTTTGGTGAGGATATCTGCAATCTGCTCACATGTAGAAATGTGATGGAGCTTCATAGCTCCCTTATGCACCTTATCTCTTATGAAGTGATATATGGTCACAATGTTTTTCGACTTATCATGAAACATTGGGTTCTTTGAGAGTTTGATACAACTATGATTGTCACAAAGAATCACATTAGGCTCCAAATCCTGACCAAATAACCTTGCAATAATATTGTGAAGCCAAATATCCTCACAACTTGCCAAACTGGTTGCCATATATTTTTCCTCTGTTGATTTGACTTCCATGAAGGTCTACCTCCTACTAAACTAGAAAACTATTATTGATCCCAAGCTAAAGAAAGCACAAAAAGTACTCTTCTTGTCAACTGCACCCCCTACCAAATATAAGTTTGAATATCCATGCATCCTAGCTCCATCAGTCCTGACATATATTAGACCAATTCCAAATGTACCTCAGAGGTACTTGAGCGCATGTTTTTTGCCACACAATGCACCTGTGTCGACTCAACCATGAACTGACTCAAGGTTTTAACAAAAAAAAAAAAACTTGGCCTGGTGTTAACTAGGTACATAAAGGAACCAATCAACTGCCTATACATTGCGGGATCCACTAAGTCTGAATATGAAGCTCCTAGCATTCTCATATTGGTGGTCATGGGTGTAGTCATGGAATTATAGTCCATCATCCCAAATATCTTTAGTATCTCAACTACATACTTCCTCTGTCCGAGGAAGATATCTACTAGCCACTACCACACCTCTAATCCCAGGAATTAATGCATCAACCCAATGTATTTCATCTCAAACTCTAAATAAAATTATTTCTTTCATTTGGAAATGAGTTCCTCATCCCCTGTGAGGATTAGGTCATCAACATATAATACTAATATGAGAGGATTCTTACCACCTGTAAGAGATATAGGATGGGGTATGCTTCACTCTTAGTGTATGCTTCACTCTTAGTGAAGCCCAAGCTCTAAAAATACCCATCAACCCTTGAAAACCATGCCTAAGGTGCCTTCTTGAGTCCATAAAAGGCTTTCTTCAATTTGAAAACATGAGACTCCCTCTCATGTACCTCAAATCCCTAAGGTTTCTCTATGTACACCTCCTCCTAAATTACACCAATGAGGAAGGAAGTCCTCACATCCATCTGATGAATCTTCCACCCCGTGACTAAAGCAAGAGAAACAATTGTTCTAATAGAAGTATACCTGGCCACTGGAGCAAAAGTCTCCTTGTAGTATACTCCCTCTTTCTGGGAGAACCCTCTTGCTACAAGCATTGCCTTATACTTCTCGATATTTCCATCTATAGTATTATTGATCATGTAGATACACTTGGAAGTTACAACTGACCTCCCTTTTTTTCTTTGGACTATATCCCATACATCATTCTTCATGATGGATTGGTACTCCTCCATCATGAAATCCTTCCAAATATGTTGGCCTACCAATTCCTTAAAACTGGAAGGATAAGAATAAATGATATTGCTCATAAAATCCACATATGAGCCAAATCTATCTAGTGGTATTCTCTCTCTATGGGTGCCTTTGAGGGATGTATGTCCCTCAACAACCTTTAAGGTCTCTTGAATCCATCTAGGTCTCAGGTCCTGGTCACTAGGAGGATAAACTAGATCCAAAAACTCCTCTGACTCCTCCTCATGATCTGAGGGCTTCTCCTTTGTACTAGATGGACCTATACTCTCTTCTACCTTTGGAGCCTTTTTATCATCACCATCGACTCTAATCTCTTGGGACTTCCTAATAGTCGAATCCTCCTTGAATTTGACATCCCTTTTAACCTCAACATATCGTTGTCCTGGAATGTATATCTGGTAGGACTTCGAAGTCTCGTTGTATCCAAAAAACATGCCCTTCCTCTTGGAAGGTTCTAGTGTTTTCCTCTTCTCCTTAGGAACATGGATGTATGCAAAAAACCAAAGATCCTAAAAAGTACTATCTCTAGTTTTACTCCCGTGAATGCCTCTTCAGGATCCTTGTCCTCTAATATTCTATGAGGAATCTTGTTCTGGACATAAACAATTGCGTTGCATGCTTCTTCCCAAAGCACCAAGGGTAGATCCTGGTCATGCAACATTGCCTTGGCAACCTCAAGTGTAGTCTGATTCTTGCTTTCCGCAACCCCATTCTATTGAGGTTTGAAAGGAACTATAATATCCCTCTTAATCCCTGCTTCCTTACATAATTTCTTGAACTTGTTGGAGGTATACTCATGCCCATTGCCTGACCTAAAGACCTTGATCTTCTTTCCTGTATGATTCCCCACTAGAGCTTTGAACTCCCTGAACCGAATGAAGACTTCATCCTTGGTATTTATGAAGTATATCCATATCCTCCTGGAATAATCACCAATGAAGGTCAAATAATATCGACAAACACTTTCAGATGGAAATGACATTGGCCCACTCACATCTGAATGTACCAGCTCTAGTATTTTCTTGGACCTACTATCACTGCTTGGAAAATAAGCCTTGACATTCTTTCCAAGTGAACAACCTTTGCATACTCCTTTATGCTCAATTCTGAACTCTGGGAGACTTTTGACCATATATATTAATATTGGTAAGGCCTGGTGGTGCAAGTGTCCCAATCTATTATACCAAAGATCACATGGGTTATCATTTTCATGCACCAGGGCCTGAGATGGCTGAACTGTCAGATTGTAGAGACTTCCATCATGAGTCCCAATGACTTCTGCTAAGTCAAGACTCAATCCCTTTGTCCAAGAAATAACCTACCCATCAATGAATTCCACTGTATACCCTTTTTCCTTCATGGAAGAGATAGAGAGTAGGTCCGAGAACCAGAAGCAAATCAAGCAGTTTCACCCACGGTTAAAGACCCATTCCTTCATGTTGTGTCCCTCCCGGCTCATCCCTTTCGGGATGCTATTCTTCCTTCAGAGGAGTGTCTCCCACAGGTGTTCATCATTTCTCAAGTCGTGGAGGATCGTTCGTTGGCACTCACTGGCTCAGTATTACATATTGCCTTGAGTCCATGTACATACAACACATCACTCATCTTGAGAGGCTTTCTGAAATTCAACTGAAACAAAGCCGTTCCAACTCCCTTGAGTGCATACTTGGAATTATCTTCAAGTTCCACATACAATCAAGAGTTCTTATCCATTATACTAATGAGATATTTTTGTGACCTTGTCATATGATGAGAAGCTCCACTATCTACCAGACAAGTTTCCATGGCGACCTGGTTGGAACAACAACAAGAACAACACTCCTCCAGTGTTGTATCAAAGAATGTGTCTCAAGATGATCCCCTTCTATTCAAATATCAAGCTCTGATACCATGTCAAATTTCACATGCAACTATATGTGACTAATCTCGTATCTGAAAATTGCTTCCTAGTGATCTAACATTAAAACCCTAGTTGTTATCACTGAACAACTTTACATTGAAATTATTGAATGAAAAATATATGTAGCAGAAACAAAAATATCATAAATGAATCATCAATACACATAAGACACAATTTCATTTACGTAATCTTGTTATCCTCAAAAATCTTGAGGGAAAAACCATCCCTCCCAGCCAATACAATATCACCAAAATATGAGGACAACCTTGTCCTCCAAACTCACCAAAAATGAGAACAACCTTTTTCTCAAATAATTATACAAATAAAAAAACCAAAACTCAAGAATATTATGAACATATCCTCTCCCCATGAATCTGTTGTAGACCACTTGTACGGCCTGTGGACATCACCTGTCAGTTTGTATGGATTTGTACCTGCCAAGAAAACTAGATAAGTGAATTCACCTTACAAGAAACCTACGTACATACATTGTTTTCTCTACTACAAACCACATATACCCTATACATGAGTCATCCTTGTTGAGCCTCTAAATTAACACCCCTGCTACACTGTTATACTCCTCATCTATAACTTTTTGGCTTACCTAAGCTTGGATAAATGACAAAAGACACTACCATTATCCATTGATGAGGCCATAAGGTAAAGTATAATTAATTCATGCATTTTTGTGGTTTATTGAGCTAGGAGACTAAATGTTTCATGTACTAATGTTTCAATTCGCCATGTATGACCTTTGACCCCTAGATGAGTCCATCCTTTATGTACCAGCTCAGCCATCTGGTACCAAGCGCACCTTCCATCAGATCCAGCACCGAATCTCACCTGTCACAATCCAGTACCAACGGCCGTAGATTGTCGCGATCCGGTACCAATCACTTGTGCACTGTTCGGATCCGGTACCATTTACTGAATCTCACCTCTCACGATCCGGTACCGATATAGGAAGCAAAGTATACCAAGTTTAGCTCCAAAATCGTACTACAGACAATTGTTGGATGTTTAATGAATCATCAAAGATTTAGCAAGGTTATGGTAAGCTTGTTTGCCTATTGCTTCATCCTCATACACTTTGTGTCATGAGGATGAAGCTTAAAATATGTAACCAAATATATTTTGACTGATTTGTAAAAGATTTCACCTCCTTGTGTTTCACGACTAAGACTATTTAAATAGTCATGGCAAGTATGGTGGAGGTAGCAGAGAGTTAGCATAACATAGTAGTTAAAGCAGTGTTACATATTGTAGAATACATTATGAATTGAAGTTTTAATAAAAGGATGTCAATTATTTCCAGGTCGTGACCATTTATGAATGAATGTGAGTTGAGTTGTTAGCACAGTTTAATCCTATGTTTTGAAATCTAAGTAAGAGGAATGTGTGGATTGAAAGAAAACTTAATGTAGACTCCATTCGCTGACCTGTTGAAGCGGCAAGGGCCCACCGCCCAACAAAGGTCAACATCCTTATAGATTAGTGCTAGTAGTTGATTTCAATAGTATAGATGTTAGATTAGCTGAATCTTAATTCTTTCAGATGATAGCAGTATAGTTCAGTCTAGGCTTCAATTGCTTAGAGATCTTTTTATATATGCTCTGTTTTTGTTTTTATGAAGTTGATTTTGTTTCATGGACATAAATGTTGGCAGCAGTACTCAGACATATTTGAAGGTGAACTAGTGAAGTTTACAACAACACATTGTGAACCACAACATACTCAGTATATTGACTATTGAACTACCCATGCTATGTCTTGATGATTGATGTGTGATTTCCCTTTTAGAAGTGTGATTGCATAGTTAGTTTTCCGGGTCAGATAGCAAAGTTGATCTATCAAATAAATCCATCTAATACTTGCATGTGCCATAATGGAGTAGATAGCCTCTCTGTGAAAGACAACCAAAGCGTTTTTTCATTTGCTAGTTTGTTTTCCCATCATGCTTAATATAGAATAGTTCTATATTCATGAAATTAGAATTACCTCTCCTATTGGTGTCTTGTAACTCTGTTGATTACTAATCCCAGATTGATAATTAATGAGTGCATTATACTAAACATATAAGTAGCACAACATTTTGGCACCGTTGTCGGGGAGTTGCAAACTGTAGGAAGAGATTTTTAGCTTAGATTGTTTGCATAGTTTTTTTTTTTTTGAATGATTTTAAAGGTTACTTGAGGGAGGAGGATAAAATGTTCAAGACATGAATGAAGAGCCATGCGACCACTAGAGTGGGGTTCTCCAAAGCCAAGTTGCCTTCTTACCTTCTATATAGAATTAGGATTTCAACTCAGTTAAGAATCAAAT
>ML792495.1:525552-539784 GCA_009831015.1 Picea engelmannii | reverse complement strand
AGAAGAAGAACCTAAAATGGAAGAATCGACATTGAGGCGGGCAGAACGTGAATCTACTGAATGTTCAGAAGACACACAAAATCCAGTTTCTGAACCATCTATCAGTGGAATGGCAGAAGAAGAAGGAAATGCAGCCACTGAAACTGAGACCTTTGGGTTTCCAATCTTGGATATTTCCATAAACATCAGCATGAAGAATTGCCCACTATCATCACTACCCACTTTCAGAGGTATGTCAACTAAAGATCTAGATTTATTTTTATTCGAGTTTGACATATTATGTAGAAGCTATAACTACTCAGACGATGCCCAAAAACTTAAGCTCTTCCCTGCTACAATGAAAGATTCAACCTTAAGATGGTTCATGAACTTAGGAGAAAATACAATCCTCTCTTGGGATTAGATGAAAGACACATTTTTACGGAAATACCAAGACTATTGTAAGGATAATGCTAAAAATGACATTTTTAAAATGCAAAAAACAGAAGATGAAAGCCCTAAAGACTATTTATAAAGGTTCTTATACAACTATCAGAAATCAAAATTATTCACCACAGACCCAGCTGTAGTAAGAACTGTATTTTTGAAGGGTGTTAGAGATGACTGCATAGAAGTTTTAAATTTGTTAAGTTCAGGAGATGTACGCTAAAATCCTTTTGCAGAGATTGTTGATTACTGTAGAAGATACTCAAGAGGACAAGCTAAAACAGGCAAAGCACCAAGAGATTCTTTTAGCAGAAATACAAGACAAAGCTCAGGAACTGTCACCAGAATTGAGTTAGGAAAATTATTAGAAAAATTTAAAACATACTTCTTTAGCACAATTAGTAACCAGTTAAATACCCTAAAACTGAAAAAGAAACAAGAAGAAGAGACTGTTTTAGCAATCTTCTGTCCTAGATGCTGAAAGAGGCATGGTGAGAAAGAATGTCCATTAAATGTCATAGAAATCTATGGCCTGTGTACACTAGATCACCCCACATCTGAGTGTCCAAATTTTCTTGAACTACAAGCCATGTATAGGGGAGGAGTAGTCCCACAAGAAAAATCATACCCTTCCAGAAGACCTTGGAGAGCACAAAACCCCAATGCATTTTATGACCCTAATGCACAGTATCAACAACAACAATGGGGCCCTTCCCCAATGACCTATCCATAATGGACACCTTAGCAAGCCCAAACTCAACCTTCGCAACAAGGTTGGAGGGGGCCTGTGTATGGAAATCCCTCTTACCTTACATATCCACAGTATCCTACAAACATTTCCCAATTACTACCTGGATTTAACCCACCACAAATGCAATCTTTACTCCCACCTCCTATACAACAACAATTTACAACCCCCTTGAACCCTAACCAGCAGCAACAAGCACCTATAAATGCCAATCAACATCCAAAAAACCAAGCTTCCCACAACCCTCCGAGACCAACAAAAATCCTTGCCCAGCCAATCCCTAACCCCAATAATCGACCCACCCACCCTGTGAAAAATACATAAGTTCAAACCTTTCCCACATATGAAATTCAACTACGATCAGGGAAATATGTAAATCAATCAAATCCTGCAGTAATAATTCAGGAAGAAAATAATAATCATTCTAAGGAAGAAAACACTGAAACCATCCCTGCAGAAGAAGAGACTTCCCCTCCTATTCCAATCACTTCTCAGTCTATACGAGTACCTCAACAAGTTAACCTTCCACCCTACCCCGAAAGACTATTAGTAAAGAAACCTGACCCACCCTTGCACAAAGATATAGAGGATGAATTATGAAATATATGTATAAAAATACCTCTGTTGCAAGCCATTAAGGATATCCCCATATATGCCAAAATCATAAGGGATCTTTGCCTTAAGAAACCAGGAAGGAAAAAGAAGGAACCTCCCCTTGTTTAGGTGGTGGGACAATTATCTAAATTTATTTATGAAATTCCATACGAATATAATGACCCTAGGAACTCAGTAGTGACACAGACCTCACAACCCTCGGGCCGAGATCCGCACAGGATCGTTCTTCTTTGAATCTGTAGAACCGAATTAGTTCTTTCAGGCTCTCACTGGAACCCCACGAATTCGATCCACAGGTCCTTCACGAAAACTCCACCGACACAAGAAATGCACCAGGCGTGAGTCCTCACCTCCACACGGCCACTAGATGTGACCATGATCTTTTCTGAAAAGGAATTTCAGGTTTCGAAACTTCAGGGGTTTCAATAAAAAGATCACCGGCTCATTTTCATCAAAAGTACCTAAAAGACGAAATGGTTGGCGAGTATACAAGCTCCTCGCTTGGGTCTTGTCCATGTGACCCTGTCGCATGACCCATCGCTATTCCTCCATCTTCTTTCAAGTTTTCATGTTTCGGGACTTCATGATGCAAGGATGCAACAATCTTTTCCCCTTCGAACTCCCGGTATCCGAAATACCGAAGTACCGAAGCCTGAAATGCCAGTCTTCCACTCCAAAGGGAGATCAACGACTCATAGCCTCCCCTGATCCGACGACTCAGATCCTTTTAGGATTTTAAAGGTCAAGAGTCCTGAACTCTTACCCTTTGCATGCCCAGTGTCTAAAATGATGAAATCCTCCTGTGATGAATGGTCATGATGCTTTCGGGATTGTGGGAGTTGGGACTTCCTATCTCGTGACTCTTCCTCCTTGGACTCCCGGTATCCGAAACCCCGATGGGCTTCCAGATCTCTGCCACGTGTCCTCTGACGATGGATGGTCCTGATATTTTCAGGACTTTGACGAGTCCTCTCCTTTGCTTCTATGAGGGTTAAACCTCGTTCAACTCCTCTCAGATCCGACGACTATCGGCTATCTATGCAAGATCTGATGGCCCAGATTTGTTCTTTTGCACTCTCTCCTCCTACTGTATGGACATGAAACTCAACGGTTCAGATCTGGTCCTCTACCTGATCCAATAGTAGCTATGCTCCCTCCTGAGCTTGCGCTTCTTCCTTCCCCTTGGAATATTTCCAAAGTTTCAAAGGCCTCGGCCTTTTCTGCAAAGTCTGTATCCTCAGCTCCCACCTCTATTCTAAGGACGTTGTCCCTCCTGAGCTTTGTCGATTGTGAAACCTCAAAGGGTTCCTCGAATTCCTGCTTCTCTCAACTATCTATCTGTGTGAAAAGACATTGTTCCTCCTGAGCTTCTGAACTTGAGACAAATTCACTCTGAGTGCACTCCTTGCACTATTCCTTCTGAGCTTTCTTTATCTCTGAACCCTCCAAAGGGTTTCTCGATCTCTGCACTCTTTGCAGGGTCCCTGTACACAACCATGCTATCCGTCCTAATCTTATCTACTTGAACCTCTAAGGGATTCAACCCTTACCTTCTCCTTCAAATGGATATTGGTGCCCTCTGGCAACTTATGATCAAGCACTCCTTGCTGAGCCTACAAGGTGTTCAACAACCTTGTGAAGGTCTTCCCTTGACACTTCTCTTCTCTATGAACTCAAACAAGATTTCTTCTCATTGCACTCCTTGCACTCAATTGATGCCCTCCTGGTAGAGCTTCTACAGGATCTTCAGTGACTCTGTCTTCTCACTGAACTCGAAATAAAGTTCCTTCTGTGCATCCACTCAATGCCCTCTTGGTAGAGTCTCACAGAATTCTCAAAAAAAATTTCTTCCCTGTGCCCTCCTCTACATAGTTCCTCCTTCAAGGTGTTCAACAACCTTGAGGATCCTTCCTTGAGTTAATGACTCCATCTAGTGCACCCTCCTGGCACGTCTTTGTTTGAAATTCTGCAGAATTAAGAAGTGCACTCGTTGCACTGGCTTATAGAACCCGTAGTGTTATGTCATGCAACCTCTTGCATGAAGCCACAAAGAACCCAAAACTAGAATCAAAGAACCCAAAAGACAACGAATTATATATATAACCTACAAATGCAAACTAACATACATCTACAACATATCATCAACACATAAAGACATTCATTCATGAACTCACAAACATGTGAACAACAACATGCAGGAAAAACTGCTCTGTTTGTATTAATATGAAAATGCCTCTTTACAATGTGTTCGAGCTCAGACTGTAATAGAGTTTCGACTCTCCTCTCCTTTCTCTATCTATCTTCTCTACCTTCTCTACAGACTACTACCCTTATAGAAAACAAAAGAAGATCTTTTTACAAAAAGGGGACTCCTCGAGCGCTTCCCTCCATCCTCACCAACTCTCATTAATTGCCATGAATTACATTCAATGGTTGTCTAGTCCGAATCAGATCTAGATCTTAGACTTACAAAAAATTAAGAGGCCAACTAACTACAACCTGCTTACAAGCATGGTGTTGGCTCTACTAGCCTTACAATCATTTAATACAATTAAATTCAATTTTTAAATTTGAAACTGAGAGGGATGCGCCTCTCCTCTCCATTGAATGCGCGCTTGAAGTGTCATTGGCTGACACTTGATGACGTTGGAGTGATGCTCCTGCATCATACTCCTCATCTGAAAAAATCATGAGCTCATACTAATGAGATTCCCAGCACTGCTTGTTGAATTCCACCTGGATCCCAAACAGTTCTTTGGAGCTGTCCATCTGCTCCACTGCTTTGTTGTTACTGCTGCATCTGTTGCCCTGCTGCTATGGCAGGTTCTCCTTTGCTCAACTCCTCCTCATTGGCAGTTCATGCTGCTGACCTTAACATCAAACTTCTGATCTCCTCAATTACCTCATCTAGATACTCCCATGGTTGGCTCTCCTTTTGTAGCCTTCTCCCCTACACTTCTTCCCTGCAAATGGGTAGATCAAGTAGATCTCCCATGCCATCTTCTTCCTCTGTGGCCTCAGCTTGCCAATCAGCTACAAAATTCAGTTCTACAGTCTTATCACTGAGTCTCTTCTCATCTTCCCCTTCTGACAACTTTTCTTCTGCCAGTTCTCCTACTGGTGCATGTCCAGCTTCCTCCAGCTACTCCTTAGACTGGAATTCTGACTCTCCTTCTGCTGCAGACCTCAGTGCTACAGTCATCATTTGTTCAGCTCCCTGGCTGAAATTTCTGAGCGATTCCTTAGAATTCTCCTCTGCCAACATCTGCATGACTATCTCCTCTTGGCAATCATCTATTGGTTCTGGATGGTTCAACCAATCCTCCAGCATTCATAACTCCTTCTCCCATGGAGTGAGCATCTCAACTGTGTGCTCCTCTTCTTTTCCTTGGGAAACTTCTGATATCTACTCCATCTCTTTGATAGTCACAGTTGGTTGTCCTTCTACTATTGTTGCATCTGCAACACCTTCTATAGCCTCAACTGGGCTACTTGTTAGGAATACTCGAATTCCCCCAATCATCAGAATGCTCTTCTGATCTTCCATATGGATGGTACAAGTTTTTAACTTGTCATCATCTTCATTCACATGGTTTGCAAAACCACATGAATCTTCACTTCTCAGCACTCCTTGCTGACCTGAACTCTCCTCTAAGTTCATGAGACTTTCATACAGTCTCATCTACTCTCCCTTGCCCACCTGGCAATATGGGATTCCCTCTCTACCCACCTGGCAGTCCATGAGATCCAGTGATCCCATCTCAGTGCTCACTTGGCAATCTAAACTTTCACCATTACTCCCATGGCAGTACGCGAGACCTTCTGCTGATCTCTTTCCATTGCCCACCTGGCAACCTGAATTTTTTGTTCTACCCTCCTGGCAGTCTTTGAGATCATCCTGTGACCTCTTCTTATTGCTTACCCGACAAATTGAAAATTCCTCATTGCCTGCTTGGCAGCTTCTGAGATATCTGCTCGATCTCTCTTCCTCATCACTGAGATTTCTCCTAGTCTCTGGTACACAAGCATGAACCATCTCCTCTTCATATCTGAGGCTTTCAACATACCTCATCCATCTCCTCAACAGTCTCTGCTGCCTTTTGGCCAATAATTTCTTGACTGGCCACTTCACCTTTCTCTTCATGGGCCATCCATACACCCAATGTGTCTTTGCGTTTTGTTGTATTCGCAATGCAAGCTTCTCCATTCTCTCTCTTATCTCAGTGAGTTCTTTGTCCATTTCTGCCTTACTCATCTGCTGGTGGTCTCCTCTTCCACCAAGCTCATGGCCTTCAGTAACCATTTTCATGTTCCTATCTGCCCTCCTGGCAAACTTGTTGATGTCACTCTGCAACCGTGAGTGCTTCCAGCGTTTCCTACAGTCCTCATGACTATCTACCAATTGTTTCATGCCCTGCAACAATCACCACAGAGAATCACCACTCTATCTCCTTTTACCTCTACTCCCTCTGCCTGCAATATACAGACAGAAACAGGCTCTGATACCACAACTGACACAGACCTCACGACCCTCGGGCCGAGATCCGCACAGGATCATTCTTCTTCGAATCCACAGAACTGAATTAGTTCTTTTGGGCCCTCACTGGAACCCCACGAATTCGATCCACAGGTCCTTCATGAAAACTCCACCGTCACAAGAAATGCACCAGGCATGAGTCCTCACCTCCACACAGCCACCAGATGTGACCACGACCTTTTCCGAAAAGGGGTTTTGGGTTTTAGGATTTCAGGGGTTTAAATACCAATTTCCTCAGCTCCTTGTCATTAGAAGTATCAAAAATCCAAAACGGATAAATGCCGAAGTGCCGAAATGGCTGGCGAGTATACAAGCTCCCCTCTTAGGTCTTGTCCACGTGACCCTGTCCCGTAACCTGGTGCTATTCCTCCATCTTCTTTTGGGTTTTCATGTTTTGGGACTTCGTGATGCAAGGCTGCAACAATCCTTGCCCCTTCAAACTCCCAGTATCCGAAATACCAAAGTACCGAAGCCTGAAATGCTGGTCTTCCACTCCAAATGGAGATCAACGGCTTATAGCCTCCCCTGATCCGATGGCTCAGATCCTTTTTGGATTTCATGGGTCAAGAGTCCCGAACTCTTACCCTTTGCATGCCCGATGTCTGAAATGCCAAAATCCTCCTGCGATGAACGGTCCTGATGCTTTCGGGATTTTGAGAGTCAGAACTTTCTGTCTCGCGAATCTTCCTCCTCAGACTCCTAGTATCCGAAACCCCGATGGGCTTCCGGATCTTTGCCACGCATCCTCTGATGATGGATGGTCCTGATCTTTTCAGGACTTTGACAAGTCCTCTCCTTTACTTCTACGAGGGTTAAACCTCGTTCAACTCCTCTCATATCCGACGACTATCAACTATCTGCGCAAGATCTGACGGCCCATATCTGTTCTTTTGCGCTCTCTCCTCTTGCTACCTAGACACGAAACTCAATGGTCCAGATCTGGTCCTCTACTTGATCCAACGGTAGTTATGCTCCCTCCTGAGATTGCACTTCTTCCTTCCCCTTGGAAGATTTCCAAAGTTTCAAAGGCCTCGACCTTTTCTTTTGATGTGAAGCCTGTATCCTCGGCTCCCGCCTGTATTCTAAGGATGTTGTCCCTCTTGAGCTTTGTCGAATGTGAAACCTCAAAGGGTTCCTCGACTTCCTGCTTCTCTCGACTATTTCTCTGTGCGCAAAGGCATTGTTCCTCCCAAGCTTCTGAACTTGAGACAAGTTCACTCTGAGTGCACTCGTTGCACTATTCCTGATGAGATTTCTTTATCTCTGAACCCTCCAAAGGGTTTCTCAATCTCTGCACTCTTTGCAGGGTCCCTGCACACAACCGTGTTATCCGTCCTGAGATTATCTGCTTGAACCTCTAAGGGATTCAACCCTTACCTTCTCCTTCAAATGGAGATTGGTGCCCTCTGGAAACTTATGTTCAAGCACTCCTTGTTGAGCCTACAGGGTGTTCAACAACCCTATGAAGGTCTTCCCTTGACACTTCTCTTCTCTCTGAACTCAAACGAGAGTTTATCTCATTGTACTCCTTGCACTCACTCGATGCCCTCCTGGTAGAGATTCTACAGGATCTTCAGTGACTCTGTCTTCTCACTGAACTTGAAATAGAGTTCCTTCTGTGCACCCTGTGCATCCACACAATTCCCTCTTGGTAGAGTCTCACAAAATTCTCAAAAATTATGTCTTCCCTATGCCCTCTTGACGAGGTAAAAATATGATTCCCAATTGTTTGGTGTCACTATACACTCTATCACTCATTTGTCAACCCAGGGCTTATTGTGATTATGAGGCACTCTTGTACAACTTGCACAGAAAGGAGAACTAGCTTACTGTAACTATGATTATGAAAGCAATGAGTCACAAAACCATGATCCTTTCAGTCTTATGGTGGTATCTATGAAAACTAAGCTCTTTGAAATATCATAAACTCAATTTTTGAATATTCACTTGACTGGGATTCACGAGAACCGTGATTCTGTAGCAACTGCGCATATGTAGAAAAAGAATTGCTAAGGTCTATAAAACTCAAAAATTACGATGATGTAACAGCAAGGGTAAAGTACTTAATGATCCATGTCCTTAGCTCTGTGGATGATGCCGAAGTTTTTTATGATGGTAAATTCTTTCACCTAGGCTCTGTTATACATACCCAGATTTATCTACACATACCTAGAGTTCAACCATAAGGTGTTAGGATAACAATAGGCCTGATTTTAGATGCTGGCTTGAAATCTAGTCACCCTAATAACCTTTAACTGTCATTATTCATCAAATATCCAGGGCCATTATGAAGCATATAACCATTACTCAACAAACTGTAAAATAAATCTCAGAAACTAACAATCTGATCAGCATATATATCTAATTATCATGCATGAGTTTAACTAACAAAAAAAGATATAACAACAAAAGGAATAATACGGATTGTACCTATGAGTGGGCCCTTTCTCACGGTACTCTCGTATTCACACTTCACTAATTATCAACGGGAAATGATCACGCACAACAGAAAATATATCTATATATCAGAATTTTAGAAACTCAAGACAATGTTCACTCGGTCCAATGCTTGATACGTCTTACACACTAATTGTCTTTGCTCAACCAAGCATACATATATATACAAAACACTTGGCTAACAATAGCTCTGTGCAGAGTGCCAATCCCGTAGATTCTAGGAAAACTATTAAAACAAACCGATGCCTAATTCCTCCACGTATCTGCTGGTTGTTCACGTTTTGGATGCGTTGAGTAAACTGTTATGCATATTCTTGTTTTAGTTTTACCACATGCGATGAAGTAAGGATGCTGAGCATCTTATTTACTACTCACGGTATGTAGCCTCTACGTTGATAACCATTAGCCCTGCCACTTGCCTATATGTAAGTTGCCCATTCAAAACATGTCGTACTGTGTAGGTGCTGATATGTATATACAAAAATAGAATGTGGCTGTTGTGCTGGAAATATATCTTCTTAAAATATCCTCTTTACATATCTCCATAATTTGCCTTGCATCGATACACATCTCTATATGATCTGGAACCTTGCATTATGTAGCCAGAACCTGGGGCCTTACATTCTGTAGCCATAGTTAATGTTATTGAAAACCATACATATTTAATAATTCAAATAGTTTCTAAAGTTCACTCTAATTCTAATTTATGAACAAAAATCAAGAAGATTATGTGGCAATAATAATACCTGTGATAAAGGTGGAACTTTATAAAGATAAGTATGTGGAAAACATAAAAAGAGGGAAAAATGCATGTCTATTTATAGAAGATAGGGAACAAAAAGATGCCAAAATGGGGGTTCATCATCTCCCCCTTGTCGATCTGGTTGCATGTCCTCATGCAACCTATTCCTCCTCTGCTATACCGACATGAACTTCCCCCTTGTCATAAGCTGGGTGCCCAAAGTCACCTATATTATAATATCCAAGGGCCCTCTCCATCTGTAACCACTAAAGCCTTTCCTCTTCCTCATCCCATGCAGTAATGGCTTTGTAGAACCTGCTGGGGCACCAAATAATAGGAAAATGGAACCTTAGTCTGAGCAATCGAATACCATACTTGAGCAAGGAGTTAGCATAAATGAAGCCCGATTGAGTGCCAAACCAAAATATGGATATCCTATGGGGTTCCGGTCCTTTAGATATTTAGGAAGAACTTCCCAAATATCATGAGAGATCAACAATGCCTCAACTGAATGTGCCCTGGACACTTGCATGAAGTCTCCTATGGAAAACTGTTGGTGCTGACGAATGGTGACTACATCTCCCGCATCTGCCCTCAACCTTTGTAGATCTTCTTTCATAACATGAGGCAATGGATACTCATCCCTCACATTTAGGCTTGCCTCAGCCTCCATCCTCCTATAGAATTATGCATCCTTCTTCCACTGAGATAGACCAAGGATGTGAGAGGCAAATGCCCTCAACTAAACATCTCCAACTCCGGGGTTAGGATTCCAGCGGGCATTGTTAGGGAGAATGAAGTTATAAAGATATAACTCACACAACAAGTTTTGGTCTTTCATTTCGGCAGAGACATAAATACTAACAAAATCATCTGGTTGGTTTATCTCATGAGGTTGTCCTGTTGCCAACTGTTTTAGTCTGAAGGTTGCCCAATGATCATGCAAGTAGAGAGGATAGGACTTTGGTGGATCTCTACTATAAATGCCTTCAAAGGCAATTTCAGTAGACTGTTGTACTAGCTTCTCTGTATCCCCTAATTGTTGTTTATATTGTTTAATCTTTTCTGTCCATTTTTGTTCTTGTTGTAGATACATAGAGCACCATCTCGCCTTAAGATTTTCGATGAATTGTTTATGGGATTCTTTATTGATGATCCCCAAGTCAAAGAGTTCATCCTTGTTTCTCCACTGGGGAAGGTCGGGTTTTAATTGCATAAAGGCATGAGTGTTGGTGATGATATCATCCAGGAAGGTATTAAACATCTGTTGAGCTTCCTCTGCATGGAATTTGGCACAACTTGCCACTCTTTCTTCTGATATATCTTCCCCCTATATATCCTCCATTAGGTCTATTGCATTGTTTGGAATTTTATGATATCTCAATTTACTTTTGAGCTTCTTATTTTGCAGCAATAATCTTTGATTTTGTTTAACTAAGGTTTGGTAGCTAGGGCTACAGAACCAGAAAGGCTTGGGTTCAACATGGCTCTTTCCATTTTTCTTCTTCTTACCATGTCCCTTATGCCCAGGGACGAAGTGTGAAGTGGCTTCCATATCTTGAGACTTATCTATTTCGGTCGAGGAAGGGGAAATGTCACACCCTATCCAATTCTTCTCTATATCTAAAATTCGGGGTTCTACCCCTTCCGGTTCAACCTCAATATCTATCACCTCATCTTGTTCTTTTCTTGTTTATGAATCTTCAATGAGTTGTACATCTGATGTTTCTTGTTCAGACCTCGTATCTTCTGTCTTGACAATGACTGGGCTTAAGACTTTCCGAGAAATTCTTGTTGATTTCCTGCAGCCTGTAGTGATCCTCTCGGTCCTCTTTTTAGGTGGTAAAGTTCTCATCTTCGGTTTGGAGAATGTTGAGCCCATGAAATTGTTCCAGGAAATACCAAGTCTATTTAGTTCTTCATTTATAATCATCATGATGAGACCTCTATGATATAAAGAAGTTTCGGGGTTTTGTTTTTTTCTCAAAAACTCAGCCATGTTAGATAAACTTCTGTGTAAAAAGTAAGGCATGCTGAGTGGTTTGTCTCCTTTCAAATCCAACTTTCAGGGGCCACTTCAAAATTATTATACCATTTCTCTCCTTGTAGTGGCAGCCATGTAACTCTGCTCAAGGATTCTTCAGAAACAAGTATATCCAACCTTCTCACAGTGGCTTGGCTGCCATCAAAACTCCGGGCAAATTCTATAGTGAGATCAAGATCAAACCCCTGGAATTTTTATAAGAATTGGAGCCATCCAGCCTGCTCAAATATCTTCATCACTACTGGGTGTTTTCTGATACTGTCTACATTATTGGGCTCATTTCGATTTACTGCCCCTCCCATTTTTCAAAGAAGAACAATCTGTTTAGAAAGAAAAATGCTACAAAATGATGGATGAACTCCTACTTACCTCAGAACCACATTATAGCTTGTTAACACAGCCCCTGTCGGTTTGTATTGAGCTTCTAGACAGACTCCTTATAAACAACAACATATTATTTAGCCTTTTATAAATAGGAGTTGACTTTGCCTGCAACATTCGCGAATGGTCTAGCCGGACTCAGTCAGCATCCAATGGAGCGACCTTCGATCAGGAGCCAATGCCAACCCGACTTTGTTCGGAAGTAACCCCGATGTCACCCTATGCTTGTGTCTCACTTGTGTAGCTGCACACTATGCTCTGGATGTTGGGCTAACTCAATTTTATGCTATATAACCATTGTAAGGTAGCTAACTCGACTTCAATTTTATGCTGGACAATCACTGTAATGTAGCTAACCCGACCCGATTTTATGTTGCATAATCACCGTAATCCTTACACTGTAGCTAACTCGACTCGGAAAATATGTTGTGTAATCACGGTTATATAGCTTACCCGACTCAACCTTATGCTGGATAATCACTGTAAGCCTCATGTTGTATATGCTTCTTTGTGGCGAACCGACTCGACAAATATCTTGTGGAATCACTGTAATATAGCCTGACTCTGCTATATAAGCACTGTAAGAACCCGACTCTAATATATAAGCATTGTAATAACCTGACTCTGCAAAGACTATTCTATATTTTCTTTGTGGGAGATCCCGATTCTGCTCTTCGTATGGTGGTTAAGGACTAAACACGGAATAAGTTTATCGGGCCAAGGAGTGAGGATCGTGGTAGTACATTGGCGTGTGTTATGACAGGTGATGTGTCGGGGGTAGCCGTTGATGACAAGTATTTCGTTTCAAAAAGGATATGGTCAGTTTGAAATCATGATTGTGTGCATACGGAGGGAAATAAATCATCGGTTGTTGGAATGATCGCTACTTAATGGCTGTCAGGGGTGATGATTATTAGCTATGTAATGGAAAAAACTAAAGGTATGCAAAGTATGAACGGTTGGTATAATAGTCAAGTATGTAGCTGCCAAGGGGTAGTAGATTGGGTGATGTGGTTTAGGCAAGGTCATTAGGCGTCATGTATCATTTTATTATGTAGCATAGCTAGATAGGGTTTGTATGGATAGTGGATAGTTCTTACATGTAAGGCGTAGTGAGATATGGGGTTAAGGATATTATGACTTGCCAATTAATCTCTCAATTTTTAATTCATAAAAGAGAAAAAGAATGAGTTTTTAGAAAAACCTGAACCAATTTGTTGAGAGAGTGCAAGCGCTCCTGGTTGTCTTATTGAATTCTATTGGTCATGACATGCCCCTTCATAACCCTACAGGATCAATGCATTATTTGTAGTTTGACCACATCTTTGTAACTTAAGAAAATGAAAATTGTAGACTGTGAGCTCATCACCCAAGATAGAATATTATTATTTTTTATGTTTTTATTTATTTATTCATTTTTATTTTTTTAACAAACTTTGTCTGCCGGCAATCCGGTTTTCAAACAAGAGTTCGTTCCATTGTGCCCTGAGGGGTTTTCACAACCGATTTTTTTTTTTTTAATCTAAGTGATATTGGCCAGAAATTGGTTTTCCAATATCATAAGTGCCGGCAACACCTGAGACCAGGTTTTCATTGCTAGATCTTTATTATTTTTTTCTCTCTTTTTTTTTTAGGTTGATCAATGTAGAAATAGATTACGGAACAGTGGGCACAGGTGGCGATGCCACTGTGCCCATTATATTGAGATCAGTATGTTTTACTACTTCCCGAATGAATTCCTCCTTGGTCTTGGGCTTCTGATATAGCCTTAGTCGATGGCCATTTTCCATGAGTGATGTCCCTGCTTCATCAATAGTATGGATTTTAACAGATCCATTCTCATAGACTGTATCTACCTCATATGGTCTAAGCCATCGAGTGTGGAAATTTCCTTTAAAATCCTTATACTGTGAATCAAACAGGAGGGCCCAATCCCCCACTTTAAATTTATTTTCCTTGATGAATTCATCATGCCATTTAGCTCTCTGTTGTTGAACTAGAGTAGTTTGATGTATTGCATCTTGGTGAATCTCATCAAGCTCATTAATCTGCTCAAGCCTATGTTGTTGGGCTTCTGAGAGATCCAAACCCACTTGTAGTGCAATTCTCAGTGTTTTGATCCCAAACTCGATGGGGAGAATGTTAAGAACCAAACATCAATATAGCATAGAAAAACCTTAGGAAAAGTACTCAACGCCTTGAAAAAGAGATAATTTCAGATAATAAGCCTCTTTGAGGGGGCAACCTCCTTTTACCCCACTTAAATGTTCAAGTACAAGATG
>ML792495.1:473266-504109 GCA_009831015.1 Picea engelmannii | reverse complement strand
GTCAATGGGTGTCTCCACTTGTCATAGTTCCCAAGAAAAATGGTAAGTGGAGAATATGTGTAGACTTTAGGGAGTTGAACAAAGCCACCCATAGGGATTATTTTCCCTTACCATTTATTGATCAGGTGTTGGATACCTTGTCCTGAAAGAAGTATTTTTCGTTCCTGGATGGGTTTAGTGGTTATAACCAAATACAAATAGCACCCAAAGATCAGGAGAATACCACTTTCACCCGCCCATGGGGAACCTATGCTTATAGGGTTCTTCCTTTTGGACTTTGCAATGCCCCAACCACTTTTCAAAGGGTTGTCCTAGCCATTTTCTCTTACTTGACCAATGATTGCATGGAATTCTACATGGATGACTTTACAGTCCATGGAAAAGACTTCCAAGAAGCTTTGACCAGTCTAGAAAAAGTATTGATTAGGTGTAAGGAAACTAATCTTTCCCTAAGTAATGAAAAGTAAAAAATGTTTCTCACTGGAGGTATTGTTTTGGGACATCATATCTCTGGTTCTGGAATGAGAGTTGATCCGACAAAGATTCATATTATCACACAAATTAGAATACCTTACTCACAAAAGGAAGTTCATAGCTTTTTAGGGCATGCTGGCTACTATAGAAGATTCATTCCAAATTTTACAAGCCTAGCTACCCCTTTATTCAAGTTATTATCCAAAGAAGTTGAATTCAAGTGGGATGATGAATGCCAAATATCTTTTGAGATTCTAAAACAAAAATTGTCAACTACCCATGTATTAAGAGGACCAAATTGGTCCCTTCCTTTTCATATCTGTACCGATGCCTCAGACATAGCTCTTGGGGCAGTTTTTGGACGAAGGAAAAATCAAATGCCTTATGTTATTTACTTTGTCAGTAAAAATCTGTCTCCATCTAAAGTTAATTATACCATCACAAAAAACGAATTGCTAGTTGTGGTCCATGCTATCAATAAATTTAGACACTATATTACAGGATATCAAGATTTTGTACACACTGATCATTCAACCATCAAATTCTTAATGAACAAACCTGTAACAAATACTAGAGTTACAAGATGGTTGTTATTATTACAAGAGTTCAATATCAACATTATTGATAGACCTGGTAAGGATAATCTTGTGGCTGATTTCTTATCTAGAATGATTCATCTGGGAGATAAAGAACCAGTAGAAGATAACTTTTCTGATGAAATGTTTTTTGCTATTTCTACATTCACTCCTTGGTATGCAGATGTAGCTAACTATCTTGTGACAGGGAAGATGCCTCAGAAATTGTCACCTAGAGAAAAACAGAAAGTAATTCAGCTAAGTGAAAACTATATGTGGCATGATGATTGTATCTACAAAACAGGACCAGATTTGGTAATTAGGAGATGTGTAAGGGAAGATGAAATTCATGATATCTTGCAAACCTGCCATGATGGTCCTTATGAAGGACACTTCACAGACAAGAGGACCACTTATAAAGTTTTGCAATCTGGCTATTATTGGCCTCATATTTTCAAAGATGCTAAAACCTATGTATCCAATTGTGATGAATGCCAATGAATGGGTAAGCCTACTGCACGAGACCAAATCCCACTTCAAGCCCAAGTAGTCATTGAGCCTTTTGAGAAATGGGCATTAGATTTTGTAGGGTCCATTAACCCTGCATCTAAAAAGAAAAAGTACATACTTGTATGTACTGACTATGTGACTAAGTGGGTTGAAGCAAAAGATTTACCAGCTGCAAGTGAACAATCAGTGGTAGATTTACTTTTTAATGACATATTTACTAGATTTGGTGTACCTCGAGAAATTGTGACTGATCAAGGAACACAATTTACCTCTAATCGCGTCAAAGCTGTTACAGAACAGTACCAAATTAAACACAAGAAATCTACACCCTACCATCCACAGGAAAATGGACAAGTAGAATCTACCAACAAAGTTATTGAGTCCATTCTTACCAAAACAATACAACTACACCACAAGGACTAGGCTGACAGATTACTAGAAGCCTTATGGGCATATATAATCACCTAGAGGAATACAACAGGACATACACCCTATGAGTTGGTGTATGGGAAGCAGGTACTTCTTCCCATAGAATTCCAGATCAAAACCTTCAGGACTGCAGTACAAGTTGGCATGAACTTGGATGAAGCCCAACAACAAAGACTCTTGCAGCTTAATGAGTTGGATGAGATCAGGCAGAAATCACTTCAAAGAACCACCCTCATTCAAGAGCAAAGGACAAAATGGTATGGAAAGCATCTCAAAAAGAAAAATTTTCAACAAGGAGATTGGGCCCTGTTGTATGACAGCAGATTCAAGAACTTCAAAGGTAAGTTAACCACTCGTTGGATGGGACCCTATGAAATTGACACTGTCTATGACAATGGTTCAATCAAGATAAAGAAAATTGATGAACAACAGACACCACTACTTGTGAATGGTCACCGATTGAGAATTTATAACAAACCCCTATCAAAAGAGGAATTTTTGACTCATATACTACAGAATTCAGATATGCAGGTAGTCAGTAGAGAAGAAGACCTTCCTACTGATCCACATTGATTGATTGGTTTATTTTAAAGCTTTTGTACATAATTTTGGATTGTGTTTTGTTAATAAGATGAAGGTAACAAGGGATTCTTACCCCCTTTTGTTTTACTTTCTCATTTTATCTTTGTAAGTGGATTTCTTTAATTTATTTGATCCTTCAAGAACTTGCTAAGCATCAATTTGTAGGCATCAACAATACTTTGTTCTGGTCCGGTACCAGCAGTCCGGTACCAGCAGTCCTGTACTGGTCCGGTACCAAAAGTTTGTCCTTATACGGTACTATCGGGACACATCAGCTAATTGACAAGGAATGATATGCATATTTCAAAAATCTTATGAAGTATGAAGCCATGTAGCAACCACTTAAGCTGGAACCAAGAAGTCGAATGCAACATCAAATGGCAGTTCTTATGAAGCAATAATTTCTTTTGGTTCTGTTGCTAGCTAAAAGGGAAGTATCTTTAATTTCTTTTGGTTCTGTTGCTAACTGAAAGGAAGAAATTTTAATTTCTTTTGGTTCTGTTGCTAGCTAAAAGGAAGAATTTTTAATTTCTTTTAGTTATGTTGCTAGCTAAAAGGAAGAATTTTTAATTTCTTTTGGTTCTGTTGCTACCTAAAGGAAAGTGTTTTAATTTCTTTTGGTTGAAAAATAAGACATTATCTTTACCTATAATTGTTAAAAGAACCATGCTTAATTTGCTTTAAAGTCTATAGGTTTCCCTTATTAGTATTTCAGCATGATTAAAGGGATAAAAACTATATTAGCCTACAAGTAACTATCTCACCCTAACTAGACTTCAATAGTATTCATTGGATTATCTTTTCCAAAGAGTAACATATGAGTATATGAACACTCTCTGTCAAGGGCACACTATGAATTTTTTTATGGAAGAGGATGTATCAATACCCTAAGGTAACTTTAGGTCATTCTCTTATGGACAAACTCAGACAAAATTATACATCTAGATCCAATGTGCAATACAAAAGTTTATTTTTCCTTCAGATAAATATTTAAAGACATCCAAATAAGAGAATACACCTTCCAACCCAATATCATCCCAGCCTGTAAAAAGGTTTTCAGACGATCCTCCTCTGTCACCATGCAAAAGCACTCTTTAATAAAATCAAAATAGGTGACTATGGACAAGAAGCCTCTGATGGAAAAAGGGTTTAAGAGACTAACCCATCGTGATACTGAACAGGTCTGCTGGCAGCGGGTATCGGTCTATGGTATGACTAGGCAAACCCATCAAGGTACTGAACATGCCTGTTGGCAATGGGGCATTCTGCCTGGGGAAGTGATGTCTCTCACTAATTATCACAACTACCTCACCAGAGTACTGAACAGGCTTGCTGGTAGTGGGTTCTGGTTGCTAAATGTCTCATCTATACTTGTCTGATTGAAAAATCCACTTTTGTCATTTAAAAGATGAACAATACAAGAAAAGCTCATTGTTAACATTTATGAGATACAACTCGAGATTACTAAACAAATATAATTATTACAAGTAAATGTCCATTTGAGAATTACCCTAAGTCAACCTTACCGGTCTGACATCTAAAGCCTACATTACCTAAGAAGGAAACTTCTTAAGAGTGGAGCCCTAACTAGGGAGTCTAATCTACTTATATTGTGAAATTTATCCATAACATCTAATGATAGTAAATCTCTGAATCAAGTTAGGTTGGATCTGTTCTTCTGGAAAAAATATAAAAACCTCCCTGTTTTCATTGTTGAATGCCACCCTTATTAATAATTCATCATAAGAAAGGCAATTTCAATTTTTTTAGGCATGTGATCATATGCTAGGTGATAATTGTACTTTTGGAATTTGATTTGGTTTCCTTTCTCTTCTCATTTTTTTTCCCATTATGATACAGAGTGTTGGATCTTCTTGCATAAGGATATGGAACATCCTTGGCATGGGGGAGGGTCAAAAATCTCCTTCAGATCTCTTTTTCAGACTCACATCTCATCTTCAGAAATCAGCATGATCACCCTACAACCCTGTAGAACCAGACACAAAAGAAATAAGTACAGAATAAAGAAGTTTCATGAAGTACAAGAAATTCCAGTACTAAGCTTCCAGAAAACTCCAGCCTAAAAAGATGAACTCTGACAATCTATAAGCTTCAAATACAAAGGCAGTCACATATGCTATGGGTATTGAGCATACAAGGGTAAAAGCAAAGGTAACATGGTATTATTTATTTTCCTTTGCTTATAAAACTACAATAGGTATGAAAATGTATACTAGACCTTATGACCTTAGTATTAAAACCATGCACCTATCCCTCATACCCATACGCCTAACCTTAATCAATCCTCTCATCACATAAATGCTCGAAAATGATTGAAGGCAAAATCACATCAAAAGTATATGAAGCATGTCTAGTAATGATGGGCCACGAACGTGTTTCATCCTTAAGCAAATCATGAACTTATCTTGTGTTGTGAGCCATGATTCAAACATCAAATTCACCGCCCAGAGGTCCAATCACCTGTTCTTCTTTGACACCCAACGTTCCATCCCCATCATTACGCTAAATGGGCATAAATGAAATGACTTATCTAGGTGGCGAAGCCATCCAGATGAGCCTCATCTTGTCTTAATTCCCCTTTGTGGCATCCTTACTTAAACTCATCGCTCGAATTAGCAACGCCATCACCATATATTTTTCCATTACCAACCCTTCTCCAGTTCTGAGCTCACCTCTCCCTACGATCTCCGGTACCAAACCCTTACCCTCATCAACTGACTAAATCCTTGTGCTACAACCCGATTCTTTTCTCACAATTTATAACGATGGTCGTAAGTAGACATGAAACATTCTTCCAAATTTATAGAGAGACTGAGAAGTTCCAACTGTGTAGAGAGAAGTATGTTATATCGGGATGGATGCCATTTTTAGAGAAATTCATAGGCTGGCATGAGAAGGTATCTCATGCATTTATTCAGGGTTACGATGGAGAGATTGCGCATATAGGCAATTTGAAGCTAACAATCAATGAAGCAACTTTAAGGGAGGTCACGGGATTACCTAACAGAGGAGCCAAGTATTTTAAAGGAGTAGGATTCAACAAGGAAATGTGCCAACGATTTTTGAAAGAAGACCATCAACACCCTGATTGGAAAAAGGGGATCCCTAGGAACTATATCAAGGAAGAGTATCATCCAATGCTTGCTAGTCTTCAATGATTCCTCACTTGTGAGGGAAAGTATGTTGTGACCTTCATATATTATCTTATGCTTCTATTACACTTTGAAGGAGACCCTGAAATTGATTTCCCATATTTTTATGGATGAGTTTGAACAAAATGGTAAGAGGTGTCAAATCCCTATCCAAAATTGAAAAGACTAGCATTTACCATCAAGGTCTTATTAAGATGTTAGTTTTACATGAAATCAAGAAGCAAAGGATTAGTTGGAAAATCCTTATCACTCAACACCTTCCCACATAAAACAAACCTATGGAGGAAGCCCAACGTGCTCCAAAGAAAAATAAGGAACCTCAAAAGAAAAAGGTCAAGAAAGATAAGGAAACTCCATCATCATCCAGAACAGTGAGCCAACATGAAAAATCTAGTAAACAAGCAGGGCCCTCTTCCATAGTTAATAAGACTTTTAAAAGTCAAGAATCAAAAGGTAAAACCAAATTAGTAGAGGAGACTTCAACAATAGCATTTGAGGAGAAGGGTCATAAGAAAAAAACTGTAAGGAAAGGGAAGAATAGCTCAAAAAATAAAAGTGAACAGTCTATAGAACAATCCCCTGTAACCATTCCACAAATAGAAAAGAAGAAAAGGAAGCCTATGAGCACTCCTGATCCAGTACCTCCTTGTAAAAGAACCACAAAGAGCATGGCAAAGAAATGAAAAGTATTTGTCAGTCCTCATACACAAAAAGATCCAATCGATCTTACCTCCTCTTCTGAAGACTTATCAGTCCAGGATGACATCCCTAGTTTGACCGAGGAACAAGTCACTATTACTTTATGTGGGATGAGGGAGAAAGTGGAGGAAAGAGAATACATCCAACCAATAACAATGGAGTAAAAAAGGACCTTAACAAAATAACAGATGAAGAAAAATATTGGGGAACTACAAAAACAAAACCAGGAACTCAAACAAGAAGTGAAGGAATACCAACTATTGGACAAGTATATCAAAAAGGAAAACGAGCAATTGAAAGCAACCAGCTAGCAACTTCAAGATGACCATGAAGAGACTTCTAATAAGCTCAAGAAGGTACTACGACTCCTACAATACATTAGGGTCATAAAAAGGGAGCTGAAAGAAGAAGACTCAACCATCAACATCATTGATCCACAGAAGTAAAGAATGCAGTCTCAAGTTTTGAAAAATTTTGGGCTTGTTTTCAGTTGCATGAGGACATGCAATGGTTTTGGCATGGGGGAATGTTGAGCCTCTAAATTAACACCCCCACTACCCTATTATACTCCTCATATATACCTTTTTGGCTTACCTAAGCCTGGATAAATGAAAAAAGACACTACCATTAGCCATTGATGAGGTCATAAGGTAAAGTATAATTAATTCATGCATTTTTGTGGTTTATTGAGCTAGGAGACTAAATGTTTCATGTACTAATGTTTCAATTCGCCATGCATGACCTTTGACCTCTAGATGAGTCCAGCCTTCCTGTACCAGCTCAGCCATCTAGTACCAAGTGCACCTTCCATGAGATTCGACACCAAATCTCACCTGTCGTGATCCGGTACCAACGACCGCAGACAGTCGCGATCCGGTACCAACCACTTGTGCACTATTCGGATCCGGTACCATTTACTGATTCTCACCTGTCACGATCTAGTATCGATATATGAAGCAGAGTATACCAAGTTTAGCTCCAGAATCATACTACAGACAATTGTTGGATGTTTGTTGAATCATCAAAGCTTTAGCAAGGTTATGATAAGCTTGTTTTCCTATTGCTTCATCCTCATACACTTTGTGTCATGAGAATGAAGCTTAAAATATGTAACCGAATATATTTTGACTGATTTGTAAAAGATTTCACCTCCTTGTGTTTCACGACTAAGACTGTTTAAATAGTCATGGAAAGGATGGTGGAGGTAGAAGAGAGTTATCATAACATAGTAGTTAAAGGAGTGTTACATATTGTAGAATAAATTATGAATTGAATTTTTAATATAAGGATGCCAATTATTTCCAGGTCATGACCATTTATGAATGAATGTGAGTTGAGTTGTTAGCATAGTTTAATCCTATGTTTTGAAATCTAAGTAAGAGGAATGTGTGTATTGAAAGAATGCTTACTGTAGACTCCAGTCACTGGCCTATTGAAGCGGCAAGGGCCCATCGCCTAACAAAGGTCAACATCCTTATATATTAGTGCTAGTAGTTGATTTCAATAGTATAGATGTTAGATTAGCTGAATATTAATTCTTTCAGATGATAGCAATATAGTTTAGTCTAGGCTTCGATTGCTTAGAGATATTTTTGTATATGCTCTTTTTCTGTTTTTATGAAGTTGATTTCATTTCATGGACATAAATGTTGGCAGCAATAGTCAGACATATTTGAAGGTGAACTAGTGAAGTTTACAACAACACATTGTGAACCACAACATACTCAGTATATTGACTATTGAACTACCCATGCTATGTCTTGATGATTGATGTGTGATTTCCCTTTTAGAAGTGTGATTGCATAGTTAGTTTTCTGGGTTAGATAGCAGAGTTGATCTGTCAAATAACTCCATCTTATACTTGCATGTGCCATAATGGAGTAGATAGCCTCTCTGTGAAATACAACCAAAGCGTGTTTTGATTTGCTAGTTTGTTTTCCCAGCATGCTTAATCTAGAATAGTTCTATACTCATGACATTAGAATTACCTCTCCTACTGGTGTCTTGTAACTCTGTTGATTAAAAATCCCATATTGATAATTAATGAATGAATTATATTAAACATATAAGTAGCACAAAAATCCTTCTTCAACTTGTGTATATACGCGCTTCATCCTCCTGCAAATTATGTATTGTATGAAAAATTTTCTCCATAGGTGCGACCTTCTTTAATTCTCTCTTCAGGGATAGATTCACCACCTTGAATACTTTCCCTTTGCTAAGATCACTAATCCTCCTTGACAAAAGTGCAAACTCACTTATGTCAACTCCATCATTCCACAATTTTCATACCCCTTTGCACAAGTGTTTACTCACGTATGTTAACTCCATGATGTCACACTATGATGATAATATCACAATGACTTCTCTCCTTTATATAGGAGTCTAATGAGTGATTTTAGGAGCCCTTCCTAAGCTCAACAATTTATTAGAATATTTTAATCCTCTTTGTGGGTGTGGAACCCCCACACACACCCACAAATCCCATCAACTTTCCCATGAGGCCCTAGCCTCATTTCTAGGTCAATTTCACTGAAACGAAAGGCTAATATAGTGCCAAATAAGTTTCTCACATGCACGAAACCATGGACTCTTATGGGAATAACTCCATAAGCTACAAAATCATCAACAATTGTGAAAAATATTAAAATCAAAACCTCTCTATCCAAATCATATATTTACTAGCCTATGTAGCAACAACATACTTTACTTATGTTGTTGAAAGTGAAACAACCTTTTGCAATTTAGAAACCTAGCTTACTGTTGTCCCACCTATAGTGAAAACATACCCTGTGGTTCTCCTCCTGCTATATTTATCACCTACCATATCTAAATCAACATATCCCTATAGAACAATGTTTGAACCTCCAAAACATGATTCGTGTCCACTAGTACCTCTCAAATACATGAGAATCCACTTTACTTCCATCCAATTCTCTTTACCTAGATTGTTTATATACCTTCTCAAAACTCCCACTACATGTGCACTATCTATCCTTATGCACACCATTGCATACACTAGGCTACCAACTACTGAGGAGCATAGAACCTTGGACATATAGTCTATCTCATCATGTGTCTTGGGACACATTTCCTTACTCAGTTTGAAATGGATAGCCAAAGGTGTACTAACTGGTTTTGCATCCTGCATTCTAAATATTTCAACACCTTCTCTTTGTACTAACCCTCAGACAAAGTTAATTTTCAATTTTTCATGTCTCTTGTTATTCTCATACCAAGGATTTGTTTTACAACACTCAAATCCTTCATTGTGAATGAATTAGCCAAAAAAAAAGTAGTACATTTATTTCCTGCATGTTAGGCCTTGCAACAAGCATGTCATATACATACAATAACAAGATAATATAGATGGCATAATCTTATCTCTTAAAATAAACACAATGGTCATACTGACACCTCACATAGCCTTGTTCTGTCATAAACCTGTCAAATTTCAAATACCACTATCTTGGAGCTTTATTTATGTTGTTTTTCTTCATATGAGATATAATCAATATATTATTACAATGATGAGTGTTCCATATATAGGGAACATATGGTTATAATCCATGAAAGGATCCATACCTTGAATAATCAATAGCTATATATTATTATCATTTACTTATTATATATGATATTTAATAATCAATAATTATATTATCAATTGATATTCTAAGAGAATGTCTTCCCGATGTTTTCCAAACATCAACACTCCCTCTCAATGAGGGAGACATTATGCATCATGTCAAGCTTGTCTTTGAAGTATACAAACTTCACCCTAGACTCGTGACACTTGTCTTTCAGTCTTGGGAGATGTCTCTCTCCCACATGAACCAAGGAGAAACTCCTTCTACGAATCTCCCTCTGAGCCAATTAACTCTCTCTAAGATTAGGGTCACTCTGGGTCTTCATGTAATAGCATATAGAATATTGAGTCTTTATCGTTCCTTGTCAAATCACCATGACTAGGACAAAGACCACGCCATGATATTTCACCACAAGTACACACCTTTGAGTAAATGTCAATCTGATTCCAACTGACACGTGGAAATCACTTCAAGCACCTTGATTACATATTATTCCTTGTCATGATAAAGGAAGGACTACATATGGGCCCATTTACCACGAGTGCACCTTTATGATAAATGTATCCTATGTCCCTTGGTCTGCATCCCAATCTAGGAGAAGGTCTACCCGATGTTGAAACACCAACACTCCCTCCTATCTAGGGAGGTATCTTTCCATAATAGTACACAACTAATTTCCAGAGACACACAGTCTCCACGAGTGGTACAAAACCACCATAGTAGTAAATTTTTTGTCACACATGGTAGAACCATGTGGAATTCTAGAGGATACTCCCTCTAGGAACACTTAGGGTCAACTCCCCATAGTGTGTGGTGTCAAGGTCAACTCCCTTCACATGTCCTTATGTGCTCTCCACAAGGGATGTGTCCTCATGTGCTCTCCATAAGAAACATTGGACTATAAGCCCAAACACACTTATCCCTTCTCGAACAAGTGTCCTTACATATCAACTCAACTCAATTCATAGAGGAGTATGATCTGGAGAATGTCCCAGGAAGTTGCAAACATCAACACTCCCTCTCAGCAAGGGAGGCATTCTCTACTATGCCAAGTCTGCCATGAAAGTACTTGAACTTTGTCCCGGTTTGGTAAGAACATCAGAAACTTGCTCATCTGTAGGAAGGTACTGCACCAGTACTTCCTTCCTCTGCACCATGTCTTATATGTAATGGTACTTGATCTCAATGTGGTTCGATTTTTCATGAAACACTGGATTCTTCTGAGATCTTCAAAAAAATTTGGTTACCATAATGAATAATGGTGGAATCCAGCACAAGCTCAGATAAATATGCAAGGATCTTGTGAATCCACGCTGCTTTATGGACTGACATACTTAATGAAATTTACTATGATTTTGTTGTGCTCCAAGCCATAGATGTTTGTTTTCTGCTACACCAGGAAACCATGGAAGATCCCAAAGTGAAGCAACACCCGAAGGTGCTCTTTCTGTCCACTGTGCTCCCTGCCCAATCAGATTCAATGTATTCCTGCCATATCATATGAATATTGGAAGTATATCTCAGACCATGTCCAATTGTGCCTCACAGGTATCTCAACACATGCTTCGCAACAATATAGTGTGTCTATCTCGGCTGACTCGTAAAATGGCTAAGTGCACTCACTACATAGAAAATATTTGGTCTAGTTTTAACCAGATACATCAATGATCCAATCGTCTATTTATATAGGGTCAGATCAATATCGTTGGAGTTGGAATAAGACATGCTTAGTTTCTTCAAATTCATCACCATTGGTGTAGTCATGGGCTTACAGTTCAACCTCCCAAACTTCTTCAATATCTCAACTATGTACTTTCCCTGACTCGGGAAGATCTCATTATTTCTCTACCACACCTCTAGTCCCAAGAAGTAGTGCATCATACCAAGTTCCTTCATCTCAAAATCAAAGGCCAATGCATACTTCCATTGAACAATAAGGCTCTTTGTACCAGTGAGGAATAAATCATCAATGTAGAGGACCAAAATCAGGGACTCACCATTAAATGTCTTGTACTATAGGATGGGATCGAAAACACTTTTTTTGAACCCTGAAATCATCAGGTGTCCATCAATCCTCACATACCAATATCGAGGTGGTTTCTTGAGTCCATACAAGGCCTTCTTCAACCTGCACACATGAGACTCCTTCTCATGTATCACGAAACCATCTAGTTGCTCTGTGTATACTTATTCCTCAATATCTCCATTGAGAAAGGTTGTATTTACATCCATATGATGTACTCTCCAACCCATGGATGTTTCAGAGGAAATAATCATCTGGATAGAACTATATCGAGCAATAGGAGCAAATGTCTCCTCATAATCTATTCCCTCCACCTGAGAGAATCGTCTAGCAACACATCTCATTTTGTGCCTCTCGATGCTCTCATAAATTATGTGCTTGATCTTGTAGATCCATTTGGAAGTCACTACAGACTTCCCCTCAGGTTTCGGAACAATATCCCACACATCATTCTTCATGATGGATTAATACTCCATCATGATATCTCTCCATACTAGATGACTAGTTTCCTCCTCATAACAAGAAGGCTCAAAATCAATTATGTGGCTCATAACTGAAAAAATAGCAAGAATATCTATGAGGTATCTTGATCTCTCAGAAGGTACCACGAGTATTTTCATTTCTTTCTACCTCCTACATAGTCTGACGAGCCCATGTAGGTCTCTTCCAACCTACTGCAATATCTCTAGGAACATCAACTGGAGCTACAAGATCAACGTGATCAATTTGATCAATGGCCTCAATTGTCTCCCTTTGAACTGTTGGAGAGTGAGGGGGAGAAGGCACCATCTATTCATGTCTCTCACTATAAATCTCCATGTGAGATCCTCTATATCTCATGAAGGATACCTCCTCCTCAAGGGTAACATCTCTACTCACCTCAATCTCTCTTTGACCAGGGATGTAGATCCAATATGCATTCAAAGACTTAGTGTACCCCAAAAATGTATGCTTTCTTCTTGAATGGTCTATCTTGGTCCTTTTCTCCTTGGGTACATGAATGTATATTGGACACACAAATATCCTGAATTTTCCAACCTCGAGATTCACTCTGGTGAAGCCTTCCTTGGGCATCATGTTCCTCAAAGTCTTATGAGGAATTCTATTCTAAACATACATTGCATTCATGGATGCATTTTCCCACATAAACATAGGTAAATCTTGATCATTCTAAGTCATCTTGGACCATACTTGATATATAGAGGTTCTCTCATGAAGCCAATGTCTCAGGAAGCTGAAAACCATAAACACTCCCTCTGGAGCTAGAGGTGACTCCTCCTATGTCTCTGCTCCCTCTAACACTGAAGGTAGTTCTTCCTCATTCTCTATAGGTAACTCAATCTCTTCTCCCTCTAGATGTAGTACCACCTCCCTCTCTGGGAGTGCCTCTACATACACTAGAACTGTTGTCATGCCTTCTTCCTCAACATCTCATGGCTCGACTCATGTACTGGGACTGGTACACCTGCTCCCTCTGAGTCTCATAATGTGTTTTCCTCCTCTACTATATCTACCATAGGTCTGCTACATTCATTCTTGGATCGTTGTATCCATGATCATTGGAACTGTCTCTGTTATTTGGCATGGTCCCATCCTAGGAGTTACATTGCTCCTAGAGACTTATTGTCTCTGAGCATCATGTCTGGCAATGTCTCTCCTTGATATCATGTTGGAAGTTATTTCACTCCATGTATGCCTCATGTGACCGTCCTTATGGCTCCTTCTCGGAGCTATTACCCGTGACCTTCCCAAAACAAGAAACAAGAACAACAAAAAGCATCTCCTAGAGAATATCAATTTATCTTGTGCACAACTATATGCAGTGACCCTCCAAATAATATGTCTTCTACTATGACCAACACACATCCATCATATACTCGATGTCATACAACTACCAACACACACTCATCATATACTTGATGTCATACGGTTACCAACACACATCTAGCATATACTCGATGTCATACGACTACCAACACACATCCATCATATACTCAATGTCATACGGCTAACCATGTTGATTTTCTAGTGTTAAATTAAACAAGTACAATTTTCCACAAGTGTTAATTACTTCCAATGATATACTATATTACTTTAGTAAACACTATAACATCACTAAGTAAACACTCCCAACATTTTACTCTACTCTTATTTTCTTGGGCTGTCCTGTGAAGGAGTCAAGCCCAGTCTCGCTCTGATACCATGTTGTTTTTCTTCATATGAGATATAATCGATATATTATTACAATGATGATTGTTCCATATATAGGGAACACATGGTGATCATCCATGAAAGGATGTTTCCCTTGAATAATCAATAATTGTTTATTATTATCATTTACTTATTATATATGATATTTAATAATCAATAATTATATTATTAATTATTATTCTAAGAGAATGTCTTCCTGATGTTGTCCAAACATCAACAATTTAGTCCATACACAATATTCAACCCTCATACTAATCCCTATGGTTGTTGCATATAAATATATTTCTCCAAATTCCCATGGAGAAAAGTTGTATTTACATCTAATTGTTCAAGATGAAAATCTTTGGTTGCCACTAGTCTTAAAATAGTTCTAATTGAAGTCATTTTAACAAAAGGAGAAAATATTTCATTAAAATCTATTCCTTTTTTCTGTGCAAATCCTTTTACAACAAGTCTGGTTTTGTACCAAAGAGTACATCTCCTCTTTCATTCCTTGGTCCCACTTATTTCTAGTTTCTACATGCATGGCTTCTTCATATCCTTCTGGTTCACCAGAATCAGTCAAAAATGCATAATACAATGAAGGAGAGTATCGATCATGGGGTCTACGTAACCTAGTAGATATTCTAATACTTGTAGGTGTTTGAGGTAATTGTTGTTGTTGATAATTTTGATCTTATGATATCTTTGGAATTTCTTTTTCAATGATCTCATCAAGAACTGTGTATTATGTATTTTCTTTTTCCTTTTTATTTCCTTGTAATTGATACTTATACATGAACTTCTCATTGAATATCACATCTCTAATCCTAATGATTTTATGGATTTCATAATCATATAATTGATTACCAAAATCATTAACTTCATACCCAATAAAAGTACACTTCTTGTATTTTTCTTCAAGCTTTGTTCAATTTTCTTTATCAATGTGGACAAATGCTTCACAACCGAAAGTCCTTAGAAATGAGTAGTTTACATTTTTACGTGCCCGTGCCTCCTATGGAATGCCACCATCCAAGGAACTTGAAGGCCCTCTATTTACTAAGTAAACAATATTATCTACAAAATTTTCCCAAAATTGTAAGGGCAATCTTGCATTCAATCCCATACACCTTGCACACTCCATGATTAGCATGTTCATCCTTTCTGACACACCATTTTCTTGTGGTGTTCCTAGAACTGTCTTCTCTCTACAAATCCCATGGTATGAACAATAAATATCAAACTCTTTGTTGCATTATTCACCTCCATTATCAAATATGAAACACTTCAACTTATTTCCATTTCTTAAAAGTATCAAAAACATCATATTTGTTTTGAATGCAATAAACCCAAATTTTTCTAGTTGCATCATCAATAAAAGTAACATAATAACAAGAACCACCAAGAGATGATACCTGAGTCGGTCCCCATACATATTTATTCACAAGATCTAATTTTTCACTCTTTTCTTTCCCAAATCTAACAAATATGACTCTGTTTTGTTTTCCATAAACATAGTGCTCACAAAAATCCAAATAGACTTGCTTCAAAACTGGAATTTTTTTTATTGATTGGAGAATATGCATCCTCTTATCACTCATGTGCCCAATTCTATGATGCAACAATGTTGTATCCACTCCTATAGAATCTAAATAAACATAAAAAACAACATTACCTTTACATGAATACAATGTACCTACCTTCTCCTCTTTCTATTACTAGTGATCCTTTAGTGACCTTCCATTCTTTTTATGTAAATGTAGTTACGCACCCTTCACTTCCCAACTGCCCCGTTGAGATTAGATTTTTTTCTCATATATGGAATTTTATTTACCTATTTCAACAACGATTGGTTTCCATTCTGTAATTGTATATGTACCTTACCCTTTCCAACAATTTTACATGGTTTATCATCACCCAAACAAATATGTCCAAAGTCACCTTCAACATAGTCTTGAAAATATTTCCTATGGGGTGTGGCATAAAAATAAGCCCCTGATTCTACCACTCAGACATCAATAATATTATCTAATGAAAGGATTAAAGGATCTTGCAACACATCACCTGCTACATTTTCTTCCTATTTATTCTCCTATTGTCCATCTACTGGCTTTCCTTTTTGAGACCAATAGTCTTTTTTCAGGTGTCCTTTCTTCCCGAAATTCCAACACTCCACCGTCACTATGGATTTGGATCAACCCTTCTTCAAATTCCCATGATTCCCTAGACTCTTTCCTCTCTCCCTTGGTCTTACCCTATTCTCCATGGTCAAAGTATTTCCTGATGTCTCACTTATTCTTTTCTATCACATTTTCTCACTCAGGATAACACCAACAACATCATCAAACTTTAAAGTATTCAAACAAAAAATAGAGTTACTTACAACCATGACCAAGGCATTCCATATTTCTAGAAATGAGCACAAAATAAAAACATCCCTAACCTCATCATCAAATTTTACTCCTACAGAACTTAATTGACTCGTAATCGTGTTAAACTCATTTAAATGATCAACAACATATCCACCTTCTCACATATTCATATTAAATAAACACTTCATAAGAAATACCTTGTTGGAGGCTGAGGGTTTTTCATACAATTTGGCCAATGTCTTCATCAAACCCTCTGTTGTCATTTTTTTCAAAATTTTGAAAGCTACCAATGCAGCCAGACATAGTCGTATTGTTCCCAGTGCTTTTATGTCTAGAACTTCTCATTCTTCATATTTCATGGTTGTCGACTTATTTACTATTTATACCAATGGTAGGAATAGATCCTTTTGATATATATATATATATATATATATATATATATATATATATATATATATATNTTCATCCATTTGCATCTTCTATAGTTGATATTTTTGGTCGTTAAATTTATCTACCATAAACTTTCCTTCTTCCTCCATTTCTCCCACTCATACCAGGAACCATCCTTTCCTATGAGTTTTACCAGTCAAATAAACCTTTGTCTCTGATACCATTTGATAGGAATTAGATAAAAAAGAAATAAACTAATGTGGAAATAAAACAAATAATAACATAATAAAATAGAGACACAAATATACGTGGTTCATGCAATATGGGCTACATGTTGGATAAATTTCTATTTTCGGCACACTAGTTCAGTGGGAGTTAACTGACTAGTTCTATTTTAGACTTTATAATATTAGACCATCACTATTATGCATGAATTCCTAATTATAGGATTTCATTTCCTATATGAGTGAAGATCACTCACTCATTGCTTAGATCATAATATATATCAATTATCATTCTTCATTGTGTATCTCTCTTCCTTTTCTTGATAAGATTTGTTTGTGTATGCTTTAGCTAGATATACTGTGCATGTTTCCATGAAAAAATGACATGGTATTAGAGCTGAGCTACTTGGAGCAACCCACACAAGCCAGAGAATAGCGAAAGAGTCCTTGAGTAAACCTAGTTTTCACAATCGTCGCGGCCTATCCCTATCGAAAGGTGTGGCATTGTGTTATTCATTTGGGGTGCGATGATTCATTTTTTCATAATCGTCGCATTGTGTCCTTATATAGGGTGAGACTATTTATCATCGTCACACTTTATCCTTCTCTAGGGTGCGATGATTCAACAACCCTCCAAAAATTGGTTTTCTACAGTAAAATTGTGATATCTCAAAATCTGTGATCTGGGTTGGGCTGAAATGTTTACCAGAGATGTATAACATAGGGATTCTCATGCTCACCAAAAATATCCAAAACCCACATCATATTTTAGGATATATATATTTTTTATCATATATATAGTTTCCATAGCACAGTCAGTCATATCTCGAAATCCACGATCTGGGTTTTTAGGATCTTTTCAGAATCAATAGCAGGGATGGAGGTGATGCAACTTATTCAATCAAGTTTGGTGATAATAATCACACCGTACAACTATTTTGAATGGAATCCAAAGGCCGCATTCCAACTAAAAATAATACTGTATAATTTGACGATGGCGATAGAAACATAACCTACATCAACGCTTGAGAAGACTAGATGGGTGAACCGTAAGGATGAGAACACATGAATAATTCTCGAGTTAATCTCCACTAATTTATGGTTTCATGTTGCTGCATGAAAGACTCCAAACGAGATCTGGACCACCTTGGAAGGACTCTTTGGAAAGCAAGATGAGATGCAAGGTCATATACTTGAGGTAGATTTGAATACCTTAGACCCTAAAAGTTTTTATAATATACAAGATTTTTTTACTAAATTTAAATCTTTGATATTGAGCTTGGGTGAATGTGGTATTGACAACTATACACAAGAGAAAAAACTTATTCTAACAATCTTGGCCAAGCTAGGACCAGAATATGTTGTATATGTTTCCAATTTCCATTCTAGCAGATGTCTTTTTGGAACAAATTGGAAAATGCCTACGATGTCTCAATTCATTGAGTATCTCACACAAGAGCAGAAAAAACTCATACAGATGGGCCTCATCAAGGATCCCAAAGCACATGCACTCACCATGCATGATGGAAAAGGATCATCCAAACAAAATGGGAAGGAGAAAGAAAATGAAAAGGAGGGATATTCCAAACCCTTTAATGATTCTTCAGGTTCCAAAGACTCTTTAGATTCAAAGAAGAAGAAGAAAGGAAAGTAGTGAACTTACTGCAATAAATCGAATAATGAAGAATCCACATGCATAAAGAAACATATTGATCTTATGGCACAGACACTTCAACATAACAACCTTGGAAACTTCATTCCAGAGGGAGTCAAGAAGCAGAAGGAAGAAGATCATGCTCCTATGAAAGGTAATCATCATGCTTTGGTTGCAATTAATTCCTCAACTGATTCATGGATTATAGATTATGCTGCATCCCATCATATGGCAGCAAAAGAGGAAGTTTTATCTTCTTTGAGTCCATGCTCAAGACCCCCTATTCTCATGGGGGATGATACTCCAGAAGAAGTAGCAGGAGAAGGGAGAGTGGAAATCCACAATGGTAGTTTTGAGAATGTTTTACATGTTCCAAAGCTTTCTATGAATCTGCTCTCAGTTTATCAAATCACTTAGAAAGGTAAAAAGGTTGAATTTACATCAGATTAGTTTCAGTGATTGATATGCATGACAATTCCATCATTGCAATTGGTGAGGTGGATCACAATTCAAGGTTGTATAAATTCAATAAGTTTTATGACAATGAGTCCTCTATTATATTTACACATAAGGAGAGTACTTTGGATGCACCTCCAATGCAACATGCATATACTCTTGTGCTTCCATCAGTTTCAGAGATCAGAGATGATTCCATACACTCAAATTTTGTACATGGAAATAAGAAGGTAGTATAGCTGGATAAGAATCTAGCACCGAAGCTTCAGCAGATGCCCAAGAAGGAACAAACCACACTTTAGGAAGCAAGCAACCTTGCAGGGAATCCATTGGATTCGAGGAGGACTCGATCTTAGCATGAGGAGCCTTCTCATGTGTTTTCAGCCTCAGAACCTGTGATGCCCATGCATTGCTATATGGTTCAATCTACTGATCCACCTAACTACAATAGGGTTGTGGGATATCCATTATGGAAAGAATCCATGCAGAAGGAGTATGACTCACTCACACAGAACCAGACTTGGAATCTGGTTCCACTTCCACTAGAAAGGAATATTTTCAGGTGCATATGGGTCCACAGGATCAAGAGGTACAAGGCTAGACAAGTTGCCAAAGGACTTCATCAGATCCATAAATATTTCTACATCTTCACGAAGACTTTCGGTGAGAAGAATTTTCAGACTTTGCAGGATCGTCTTGCAGTGAAGAACACAGTTGCCTAGCATCTTCCATTTTCTTCTTTTGATACATTATCTTTTGAGGGGGGGGTTCCCACGTGGTTTTCCCTCTTTCCTCACTTTTATTCAGTGTTCATTAGTTGTATTGTACATGAGTACCTAATATGGCCTAGTAGTCGGGACTCATTTTTTACTCCATAGTGATGTTCAGGGGGGGTGTTGAAGAAATTTCTATTTTCGGCACACTAGTTCAGTGGGAGTAACACTAGTTCAATGGGAGTTAATTGACTAGTTCTATTTTAGAATTTCTAATCTTAGACCATCACTATTATGCATGCATTCCTAATTATAGGATGTCATTGCCTGTATGAGTGAAGATCACTCACTCATTGCTTAGATCATAATATACATTGATTATCATTCTTCATTGTGTATCTCTCTTCCTTTTCTTGATAATCTTTGTTTGTGTATGCTTTAGCTAGATCTCCTGTGTAGGTTTCCATGAAACACTGACACTACATCCACGGAGAAATTTCCAGGTCCTTCATTTATTATTATCCATCAAATGAAGGGATACAACCTACAACACACCCATTGTAACTTCCTCTTCTATCTCTCATAGCATCCTCTCTTATAATATAGTATTCATGCTCATACACATCCACAATACAATTCCCTCATATGAAAAGAGAGTTTCCTTCTTGGGAGAAAACCATAACATAAATTCTACCATTAGATCTTCAACCTTGTAATGAACGGTCCAAATTGACTACGAAATTACAATATTTTACAAGGAAATTTTCTCAAAATTTTCTTCAGGGGCACGTTGGACCCCATGCTCCCCAACTAGGGGGTAGATCCCCCCTGAACCCTAGGTAGAAGGAGGGTAGGCTTACCTGCATATGAATCAGAAATATAATCAATCTCCATAACCAACAAAACCATCAATAAGCTACAACCAGATCCTCAATAAGTTGCAATGAGAAGAAAATTGCTACTACCAAGAACCAATGTAGAATGACCAGCAATGACAACATCAATAATCTCATGATGATGTGCCAATAAACTCAAGATAGAGTAGTAACCTTCTGAATCAATCTGTCTCCAAACTATTCACACAACGTTTAGGAACAAGTGAAGAAAACATAGATTTATTTACAAGAAATAACTTCCAAGAGACAAGGCATGAATCATCATGGCAAGTCCATAATGTGTGAAATAATAATCTCTCCAAGAAGACATGAATGATAGTAGAAGATGGAGCTAAATGTGATCCAATAAGATAAAAGTGTCGATGACTAACTGGATTGATTCAATTAATAACTTGAACATGATATCATAATGATCATCAAGTTCAACAAGTGCTCGAATATGCACCACTTGGAATATAAAATGGTCTCTCCATCACAAATACATAATGCCAAGAAAAGCACAAAATTTTTTCCATCAAGAAACTATATCAAACCAATTATTTTCATGGTAAAAAAAAAGAGAAATATATGTCCATTACCATCCTCAATCATCAAAACGACCTGTATTTGCAAGTTATGACCATTTTAAGTTCTAAAAGTGAGGTCTAGCCTTGAGTTTTTGGAAACAAATAAAAATTATTGTCATCAAATATAACAATTCATTGCATCCAAATATTTCATCATGTAGAGAACTAAAAAATACATAGTCTACAAAAAGATGCACTAAAAATTGATGTTGTATGACAAATTTATGTCAATTTAAAAATCAGCTTCAAAATCTTGGTGCTAATCCATGCAAGCTAAGCCAAAAGTTCCACATGGAAGCCTCATATACGTTTGAATACAAACCACCATATTTCAACATGAAAAGGTATAGAATATGACATGGCACGTACATAATTCTTATGTAGCATGTGCGAAATGTTGACATGGCATGTATGCAATGTTGATGTGGAATGTGTACGAAATGACATGTGGCATTGTATGAAATGGCATATGGTAGTTGAGTTGGAAAGTTGTGTTTGGATTCACTTACTAATGTGGAAAACACTAGTTGGGTGGATGAGTCCATGTATTTGTAATGTGATGAGTTCACTAAATGATAAATCTATTCAACCAAATGTTAATAGTAGATATCTTATCTAATATTTCAACAAACAAAGAAGTTCATCCAAGGAGTTAGAATATGGATTTGATACCATGAAAGACTAGGAAAAATATGAAGAAAATATTACCTATATCTATCCTATCTAAACTCTTATTGGAAACATCAAATATATATAATTATATCTATCAAATAAGAGAGAAGAGACAACAAATTTAAGTGGTAAAACCCTAAGGTGGGGAAACTTCTACGGAAGCAAGGCCTTATATTCTTCATATAACTCTCGCAATTAAAATTTCTAGAGCACATACATGTAGGGATTTCAAATGGGATCCATAAAAAACTAAAACATATGGATGATCTAGTATAAGGACCCCTTGGGTCTAGGCTAATGATCAATACCATAAACCAATATCCACTTTTTCTTGATTCAAGACCAATTGCCTCAAGTTATAGAAAAAAAACCTAAACCATTTATCATAAGTCATTAAGAGATAAGGGAGAAGAAATGGATAATAATTCACTATTAGTGTAGGTCATCATTACCTAAGAGAAAAGTCACCACCAAATAAATCCCAAAACTATCTCCATGTGCACATGTGCAATATTACAAAACCCTAGTGAGGCCTTGTTACATGCATAAGTTCCCCACAAATGATGTTATAATGATCATCATTATGACACTAAGCAAAAAATTACATCAAGTCACTAGACAACATTAAAACACATTCTAACAAGGTGGAGTGGCCATTTGTTCTAGCTATGCTAAAAGCCCTTGGATTTAGTTAGTTATTTATTCGAGTAGTGGAAAATTTGTTTGTCTATGTCTCAAAATGAATTACTATTATTGGAATCAAATCTTAGGATATTGGACTTTATAAGTCTATTATCCTTGTATCCCACTAGATTCTATGCTTTATGTGATAGTAATGGAATATCTTAACTATTGGTTCAACAAAATATAGGATTTGGGAAGATTGGAGTTATCCCTCTCCTTATGTGCAAGGATTTGCAATGGATAAATGACCACTTTGTTAATAATTATTTTCTTTATTTTAAGGAAGATGAGACTTTATAATGGAACATTATTGATTGTACAAACATATTTTCTCTATCCTTTAGGTCTAATATGAAATTGAAGAGAAATATGTTCTATCATGAGATTACCGATCCCCTTCCTTAATGGTGAGATGGAATGTGATGGGTTTGGATCCAACTTGTGTAGGTTTTTAAGTCTTAGGAATTCCATTTTCCTTCCAATCCTCTCCTCTAAGGATTTGTTTTATGAAAACATGAATACAATTGAAATCAAAGGGCTAAAGTGGCTTAACAGGTGTCTATGTTTAGTTTACCAATATAAAATTTGGAATAAAGTTATTGTTTTAACCCACATTGATTATTAGTCCCAATGATCCCCCTCAATAACCCCATATGCTATAGATTTGAGGAACTTCTTTCTACATTTTCTTGTGAAAAGGAATAGAGGCTTCCACTTATTGGATTAGATCATTTGATGTATTCCAAAAGATCATGGAAAATTGGTGGTATTGATGTAAGAAAATACGGCCTTTTCTTGTGTGCTAAATGGATCATGGACATGTATGAATCCTAGAGGTTGATATTTTGCAATTATGTATCATTTTCATATGAGAAGAAAGGGTGGCAAGGTCTCAACTTATAAACCCTTTTTCCAACCCATGATCCTATCAAAATTCAAGGCAATTCATTTGTGGCTAAAAGTATCCAAATGACTTGGGAATTTATCAAATCCTTAATGCACTAGGAAGGGGGAAGCTTTAGCAATGACCTTTTATGTGAATGACCATTACCTTCGGTGGTGCCCTATTATCCTTGATGAAGGAGGGTGGATTGTTAAGAAACCTTGTTTATCATATTTTCTTGTCTATTGTCAAGGAATTAATATCCTTAAATATATCATTTCCTAATCCTTAGATTGGATCCCTTGGTATCAATTGAAGCATATATTTTGATTGAAAAACTTTGTTAGAGTTATTTTTGGCAAAATCTAGAATCAAATTTATAGTTGTTTGTTGTTCAAGTTGGAATTCAAACTTGTGAAGAAATATAGAAGGTTTGGCATTGGTATGCATAAAGCCTTTCATCAAATATAAACCTATAAACATATACAAATGTTCCACCCATATCTTGTGTTAGAATTGGTGGATTCAATCTAAGTCCTCCATGTGGATTGTTTTGGATTTGAGTGATACATGAATTTAATTTGGAGCTTAAGTGGTCATATTTGTATGATCATGTGTTGCATATAAGTTTTCTCTATTAAATTGTGCACATACACAAACTAAATTTACACACACACACATACACACACACACATTATTCAATGTCATAGTGAGATACACTTACAATGATATGTCTTAAGAGAGAGACATAAGTTGGGAAATTACCACTACACAACCCTAAGAAAAGTAGTGACTTAATCACATACTTAATTAACTTTGTTTTATTAAACCCAGATGACAACTTAACCACACACTTAAGCAACTTTGTTTTATTAAACCCACATGACAGCTTAACCACACACTTAAGCCCATCTAATTTATCAAAACACATAATACAAAATTATTAGGATACATAGTAATACATCATTACATAAACATTATAAAACTTTTGTTAGCCTCTCTTAGTGGTCATATGGAAAAAAAAATGTTGTCTTAAATCATAAATTTATTTAGACTTAGCATGTTCAAGTAAAATTTGTGTGAATATCTTTTAGATTCACTATGTTAGATTTATTTTTGTTGACGTTTCAGACCTGCAATACATAGTTCATTTTCAAGACAAGAGGAGAAGAGAGATATAAATATTATTAAACCATCATATACAATAATATTTACTAATAAAGGTCACCAAAATAGAATATAAATACAGAAAGGAAACCTAAAAGGATAAAAACCCTAAAAAACTAAAAATGACAAAGTCTACAGTGTCTCTTTGAGTTGTGTAACTACTTAAACATTAAATATGGTGGTAGTGGAAGTCAAATTACTATAAATCCTCCAATATAATATCCATGCTAACATATTGATGCCTCTTGATATGATTCTAGGATGCAAATTGGAGGACACCCTAAATAAATTGAATTGATTAAATTATGGTTGTGGAAAAATGAATAGAAATGAGGAAATTAATGAATGAATGAGATGTTCACAAATAAATATTAATCAGTAATTGATCAGCCTATCATTAACTCAATTCACCAATATGGGCCCCATATTAACTAATTAGTTCATACTCCTTCTGTTTAATTATGATTATGCATATTATAATTATAATTATGTATTCAAAACAAATAAACTAATGCAAGAGATCCATAATCACACACACAACTCAAAACAAAGATTTCTCTTGGAGAAACCTAGCTTGCAATGGATTTCTTGACTCTATTAATTTTAGGGAAAATTACATATTACAAAGGGATCAAGTAGAGATTAAGCTCCATGACCAATATTCTATTAGTGTCAGTCTTGTCAAATCTATCCTTCTTTGAAATTTTAGGCACTTAAATTGACTAGTGGGAACTACCTTTACCCATTACAGATTGTTGAGTAATTGATCCAACCTACCAATTGTTGAAGAAACAAAACCAATTGAACAAACGTTTTAATGTTCATTGGTGGTATATTTATTCCATTACTTAAGAAGGCCAAATGACCCCCAAGAATTGGTTATGGAATTTTATAAGGTTGTAACTTCCCATACCTAGTTGGTGTCGACATTGACATTGTGGTGTCCCCTGCAGTTAAAGGGTCTCTTGTTGATGAGTAGTGACGTCAAAATTTCTATGAAACCACACATCCTCCATCCATTTGAGATTCCTTTGTATTTTAGTTTTGATGATACCCTTGGTCAGTTCTTGTGAACATTGTAGATCATGTCAACTAAGGATCTCAACAATGGAAAGTTGACTATCACGCCATTATAGTCGAAGTGTGTGTTGTTGGTTTTGTTCATTCAACATTTGGTACGTAGGTTGAGCGGTTGGGATTATTCTTACAGGTAGATTGGAAAATCCACCCTCCTTTGGTCCTTTTGGGATCATGTGTTAGGATATTTAGACATTTAGGACTTAGTTAAGTTCAACTTGGACTAATATGTCTTTAGGAAAAAGTGTGTGTGTTTCTTAGTGTGTTTCTTAGTGTGCATTAGTATGCATTTGTAGTTATGTAATACGACGGTCATAATATGTTCTAGATATAGAGTGATATGGTGTATCATATTCTCCTTGACCTTAATGGATATATTGATTTGTGGCTTAGCACCCGATTGGTCTATGATCTTTATTTAAAGAGAATGGAGGGTCATTTGCTGATGATCAATTGTGAGAATCTCTCTTGTAAAATATTCTTCTTTTGAATTAATATATTGCCTCAAGTGGCCACATTGGTTGGGCTTGTGGATTGTTTCCTTCTTTGATGGTTTTAACTATGCAAAAAAAATGGTGTATTGATCTTTGATCTGGTTGTGTGAGTGGCTACTGAAGGTATTGATCCCGTGTGGTAATACCTTGTTTTTTCAAACATGGTATTAAAGCTCGTTTGAAGACTCACTCCCATTGTTGACCGATATTTTGAACCCATGTTGCCACATTTTTGGGTTCTACTATTTCTATGAATTTCTAGGCTTTTTGGAATATTTTTTTGTATCCAAAGAGCTACTTTCAAGTGGAAACATTTTTTGTTTCACTCGAAAAGGTTTATGTTTGCCCAAGATATAACCATTTGTCTTATTGCTTTTTGTTTTTTGTCATATATTTGGCATGAAAAAAGTTGTTGATCTAGATGGATATCAGTGGCCACCCACCTATTCCACTGACTCAAAACATGGGTTTCCACCTTGGAATTTTTTCTACGATTTTTCAGGTCCTAAACTTCTGGGACTATTTTGAGGCCCTAAAGGACATTTTTTTGGCTTTAAAGATCCTAGCATGTAGCCAAAGGCAAATGCTAGGCTAAACATAATGTGGTTTCCTCAACTAGGCCTTTTCAATGAGCTATAATGTGCCCCAAACAAAGATTGTGTGCAAACGTTACGCCTTTGGGAAGTTGACATATCAACTACCCCCATCGGGGCCCGCAAACCTTTTGGTTTTTCATCTTTGGAGGTTAGGGTTTTGGATTTTCTTTATGTTAAAAAGGCCTTTCGAGCCTCATTGTAAACATCATATTCTTTCGAATGAGCATATCCATCACATCTCTTCTCATAGATAAGATTCCACCATTATATTTAGTTCATTCATTCTGTATTTTTATAGTTTATGTACATCTCTCTCATTAATATAAATTGTGTATTATTGTATCTCTATGTTTCTAGCAATATTTCTATGTATTTGATTGTTATATCTCTGGCTTCATTTCGTTCCCAAAATAATCTAGATCAGTTGCAATGCCCTTTTATTTTTTTTACAGATTTAATATTTCGGTTTTCTGTTTTTATTCCTAGTTTGCTACTCTTTCTAGTCTATGTGATCTCTACAAAATAGAAACATAGAAGAAAATATTCTCTTTTTTATGTATGCCCTTAATTATTTTCTTTTTTACGTATTCTCTTTTCTCTGCATTTTATGTGAGCTCAACAAATCATAAATAGAGAGAAAACTTGCATTTATAGGGTAAGCTAACGGATATCTAACCCCATTATTGTTGAGATTTTGAATTGTATATATATATATATAATTTCACTCGTTTTTGTGTGCATTCGTGTTGAAGTTTTTTGTAGGAAAAAACAAGTGATTTTGGGGTAAGCACAAACTTTGAGGCAAAACGTTAAAAAAAAACCCTCCTCCTTCATTAAAATTGTTATATATTTTGCACTATCTCACTTGGTTGAATGTTTCTTTATTTAATAAGAGTTCGTCAATTCAAATATCTATTTTTTAAGTTACTTTTTGAAAAAAGTTCATTCAAACATGAGTTATCTCCTAATTTTATTTTAAAGTGCATTTCACTTAAATTATAAAAGTGAATCACTATAAAGCTACTTTAATATTATTATTTTTTAAGTTACATTTTGCATGTCACTTTAATTTATAAAGTAACTTCATTGGAAAAGTGATTATCACTTAATCTATAAAAGTGGGTCACTTCTTAAGTAACTTATTTGTAAAAATGAGCTTATTGGCAAAGATAGGAGCGGAATTTATTTTTACTTAGCCACCTCATTGTGCATCCATCACCACATGGGCCAACTTCTACCTTCCATTTATTGTTTATGCCTTTTTTTAAAAGGGCATAAATTTGTTGGAAATATTGTTTTCATTGATGTCAAAGATAGGGGGAAACTAATAAGGCAAAAGAGAAGATCAAGGAATATTCCATATTCTAAATCAGACCAGATATATGAAGTAGAGGGTTTCCGAGCTGCGAGAATTATGTACATAATTTATATCTCTGAGTTGTGTGAACGTCTTTGTGCTTTGAAGAGATTTTATGTATGCAAATTGGAAAGAAGAGTGAGCTAATGAGGATCTCATATATATCATGTAAAAATCATGGATGTATGAAGAGGAAGATGTCATGGTTGTATGGTTCCTTATCAATTTTGGGTTTCATGAATATTTCCAATCACAGTTTGAAGAATGAGAGAGATGGAGGAGAGTAGATTTAGAGAAAGAGTTGAAGTTTGAGGGCCCAGAGGAAGCTCAATCATGTGTTGAATACCTAAGAAACAATGAGCTTGGTAAGGGAGGTCCTGATGACTCACTTAACCCGATCGAATAAAATATGAAGAAAGTTGATTTATCCCACATGCATAAGGAAAATCACTCTCAACGACTTTATAAGGTAAAGGTGCTCTTACATAGTTAGATTGTGAATGGGAGAGCTATGGAACCATGCGTAAGGTGTTAAATTTAAGTTGTGGGTCCCAACATATCGGAGATTGGAAAATAAGTGAAGTTTTAGCTCAAGGTTAAAGTTTCTGGGGGACCGGTGGTCTAGTTACTCGATGATCCCGATGGATCGATGATATCGATGGGTTGATTACCCGATGGATTGGCATATCATTTCAAAGTGAAAGCCTAGTGTTAAGGTTCTGGGGCGGCGGTGGGCCAGTGGGTTGGTGGGTCGGTGATCCGGTGAGAAATGTAGATCGGATCAGAGTGACTGTGTGAAAATGCAGTGGGTCAATACCCTGGTGGGCTAGAACATAATTATGAATGGAAGCATAGTTGAATCATGACCATTAACCAAATCAACTGTGGAGATCAAACCACATGGAAAAATCATGGACCTAGGGAGAACTAAATCTTGATCATTGATCATCGAGAAAGATCAACGATTGATATTGATTCAACTGGACTAGTGGAAGGTGTAGTGTTAAGGAGGACCAAGGTCCCATGCCAGTGAAATGGTGATCCTGGGGGCGTGGTGTCTCAATGGGCAGTGTAACCAGACCAGAGTAAATTTTTGAAAGTACAACGTTGAAGTGCCAGGGGCCCGGTGAGTCGGTGACCCAATGGTCGAGACACAGTGTAAATGAGATTGCATGGGGGTCAATCAACCAATGGCCTGGTTGTATACCAGACCAAAGTGAAAGGTTAAAAATGCAGTGTTGAAGGCCTGGTGGGATGGTAACATGGTGGTCCCAGTTTTTTGTATATTGGATCTCAGGATCAATACAACATTAAAAACCTAGGGAGCATAGTAACCTGGTTAATGTTTTCGTGGACCATTCGACCCTGCAGATCAACAATCAACATTTAATTTAATATTGATCGGACGATTGTTGAGCGTTGAGGTTTTGTTACATGTTTTGGTGGACACTGAGCATATTGATAGTTGCGATTTAATGCAAGGTGAATCAGACGGTTGTTGAGCATCAAGGTTTATGATGTGTTTATGTGAACATATCACATGCAATGGAAGGAAATTGGGACCGATTTCAAAGGATTTTTGCAGCCTATTTTAAATAAATTGGGACCATGTGAGCACGATGTTTGTTATGTGGACAAAGCCTTGGGTGTATGGACTCATGTTTGAATTTGACCCGATCCATTAAAATTATGTATAATGACTTGTATAAATAATGATGATGTGATCATATTGAGTATGGTTTTGAGTGGAAGCATGCAAATGAGGAAGTGAATCTCTAAGGTTCTCGCGTGGAAGAAAATGAACGAGAGAGAGAGAGATGTAACTTTATGAGGGTGGTAGAGAGGTGCGAGGTCAAAAGGAATATCTAAATTCTTTCATATTTTTGAGAGTGTTATGGCAAGTAAAACAAAGAGAGAACAACTGAAAATAATAGATTTGTGCAAGAGAAAGCTTGGAGAGAATTGTTTTCATGTATTGTTGATAGTTTAAGAAGAATTGAATCCAGACAAACAAGTTGAGGAGATTGGTGTCTCTAGTAGGTTGGTTCCTACATCTGGTTGAGTTGGTGCTCAATTAGGGAGATTAGTATCTTCAACAGGTTGGTGCCATCAAATATTGTAGTTGTTGAGTTGGTTCTCAAGAAAAGGGATTGGTTTCTCTTTTAGGTTGGTTCCTGTAAAACATTGTAACATATTGGTGTCTGTAGCAGGTTGTTTCCTATAAAAATATTTGAATAAAGTTTTGTGGTTTTCTCCCATTTGGGCTTCCATGTTAAATATTTGTGTATTGTGTAGTGTGCATTGTATATTAATTATTGATTGCTTATGGTTGGTAAAGTAATAAATTTATAAGTGTAGAACAATAAGAAAAGAAAAAACATTCCTATACTGATTCAT
>ML792495.1:461562-473221 GCA_009831015.1 Picea engelmannii | reverse complement strand
CTCCTTTAGTATAATTAAGTGTTCCAAAAATTTATATTAGAAAAGGTTCCTTCAAGAAAAGCCTAACCACTCAAAGGTGAATCCATGCAGCACACATGGATAGACATGAAGGTTTTTCTACAAACAAAGCTCCATTATTTGTGGGTCAAATTATGCCTTTTGGAGCATAAGAATGATAACTTGTTTGATGGCTCTTGGGTTTGAAATTTGGATCATAGTTAAGAATGGTTACACAAATCCAACAAATCCACATGTAGATGCAACTGGAAAGAGACTTAGTGACAGTAATGCTAAATCCATGAATGCAATTCTATGTGGTCTTGTAGATTTAAAATTTCTCAAAGTCATGCATTGTGTTTCAACAAAATAAATGTGGGACAAGTTACAAAATATATATGAAGGGGATGGCAAGCTCAAGAAGGAAAAATTACAAACCCATAGAGGACAATTTGAGACCCTTAATATGAATGAAGAAGAATATATTGCATCCTATTTTCTTCATCTGGATGAGATTGTCAACACTATTAGAGGATTGGGTGAAGAGGTTAAAGAAATCATCATTGTGAAAAAAGTTCTTAGGTCACTTCCCTCAAGATTTTGATCCCAAGATATATTCCATTGAATAAATAAAGAAACTAGACAATATGGCAATGGATGAGTTACATGGAATCCTCATTGCATATGAAATGAGGATAGAAAAGGATAAGCAAGCAAATTCATCAAGGAAGGAAGAATCCTTCATTGAGTCATCGAATACGATAAAGACAGAAGAATACATAACAAGTGAAAACTATTAGATGCAGAAGAAGCCAACTTTGTCAAAACGATCAAGGGAGGAAGAATCAAATAAAAATGAAATATTCCCTTTCAATGCTTTAATTGTGGATAAGTAGGACACTTTGTTGTGAAATCTCCTTATGCAAAAAATAGAAATAACAATGAAAAGGAAGATTCCTACTTCAAAAATTACAAGAACGGAAAGATTGAAAGAAAAGAAAGTTATACAAACAAAAGAATAATATGTTTATCAATGATGACAATATATCTTCTAATGACAATGACAGTGAAACAAAAGATATTCTCTTCATGGACCTAGAAACATAGACCGATGAACTAGAAAATAGAAGCACATTTAGAAGAACAAGGAAATCCTAAGATTGAAGTAGAAGTGGATCTTGAAGGAGAACTCATATGTTCTCTAAATGAAATAGAGAGACTAAGGAACAAGAAATGGCTACAAAAGGAGAAGATGAAGAATTACATAAAATAAATAATATGTATAAAAGAAATTTCTGATGAAACTGGAAACATTATCATTGGCCTAAAAACTCAAGTAGAACAGGAAAAGAGAATTGAAGAAGTATTAAGATCCCAACTAAAAGAAAATGAAGATGTATGTAGAAGTCTAGAATCTAAAATATTTTGTCTAAGAAAAGAGTTGGAGAAATCAAATACCGGCATGAAATTTGAAAAGATATATACAACTTTAGATGAAATCCTAAATTTTCAAAGATCACCATTTGACAAGATTGATCTTGGCTACAGTGAGAAGAAGGAAATTGTTAAAGAAGATCTAACCTCCTCAAAACAGGTGAGTGAAGGAAAAACCAAGAGTCATGTTGATGTGCTCAAAAATTCTATCAAGGTTAAAGACAATAGGAGGGAAGAAAAAACTTCTCCACATGAGACAAATCATCCTCACAAAGACAAAATCATGAAGTCCTTTCCATCAATATGGAATCATGCAATCAAGTACCAAAATCATTTTCTTGGCTATTGCTATTGTTGCAATGGTTTTGGTCATAAATCTATAGATTGTTGAATAAATACAAAAGACAATTATATGACTAACAACAACAGAGATTCCTATGGATTATCAAGGAGAAATCACAACTCATTTTCCACTTTACTGAACTATAACATCATATGTTATAATTGCAACAATTATGGGCATATAGAAAAGTTTTGTAAAATCGTTTTTAGAAAATATAAGAAAAAGGAAACCCCAACAATCATGGAAATAAATCAGGAACAAAAGAGAGAAAAATCCTTGTCCATACAAGTTGCACTACATGCACAAAATAATAGGAATAAGTGGTACATTGACAGTGGGTGCTCAAGTCACATGAAAAGAGATAAAACAAATTTTATCACCTTGAAGAGGAATGAAGGCAGTGCTAACTTTGGGGACAATGGCACTTCAAAGATAGTTGGAAAAGACACTCTTAGCCTTAAAAATGGAAGGGATAAGGTATAAAAGGTTATGTGTGTTGAAGACTTGAAACACAATATTCTTAGTGTTAGCCGGATGTGTTATCAAGGACACACTCTCACTTTCAAATCCCAAGAATATAATATTAGAAAGGAAAATCCAAGCAAACTAGTTGCAAGAGCAATCAAAACCCCAAACAATGTATATACTCTTGATGAAATCAATGGAGAAAAATGCTTCATGGGGTAGACAGATGAAAGTTGGTTGTAGAATAAAAGAATGGGCCATATGAACTTTGACAACTTGATAAAAATTAGCACCAAACAAACAATAAGGGATATGCCAAAGATCACAAAACCATCAAGCATTGTTTATAAGAAGTGTCATCATGGAAAAAAATCAAGGGTAAGATTCAATATAAAGGAATATACAATATCCAAGCTATTAGAACTTATGCATATAGATCTCTTTGGACCAACAAGAACAAAAAGTATGGAAGGAGAAACTTATTTTATATTAATTATTGATGATTATACAAGAATTATTTGGGTTTCCTTTCTCAGAGATAAATATGAGGCATTTGAAAAGTTTAAATCCTTCAAAGCTTTAGTTGAGAATGAGATTGACCTAAAATTCAAATGTTTAAGTTCAAATAATGGAGGTGAATTCATATCCAATGAATTTGAAGAGTTCTGTGAAACTGATGGAATAAAAATATATTATTAAACTACAAGAACTCCTCAACAAAATGGAGTGGTTGAAAGGAAAAACAAACATGTACAAGAGATAGCTAGGAAAATATTGAATGAAGCAAGATTATCATATAGCTTTTGGAGAGAAGTAGTTTACATTGTAGTTTACATTCTAAACAGAGGGTGGATCAAGGTTAACAGTGATAAGACACTCTATGAATTATGGAAAGGAAGACCAACATTGGTCAAACATTTCAAAATATTTGGAAGCAAGTGTCATATCAAACGAGATGATTAGGATTTAGTAAATTTTGACTCAAGAATAGACGAAGGAATTTTACTTGGTTATTCATCAAAAATCAAAGCCCATAGATGTTACAACAAAATACTACAGAATATTGTCGAAAGCATAAATGTAAGAATATATGAAGCACAACCTCATAAGAACAAACTGCAAACATAAGAAATGGAGTGTAGTAAATAATAAGAAGAACAAAATGAAGAAGAAGAAGAACAAAATGAAGAAGAGGGAGATGAAACATAATGCCAAGATACACAAACCACATCAAGGTTTGTACAGAAGAACCATCCAGAAAACTTAATTATCGGTGATAGAAAAGACAAAACATATACTAAGAGAAAATTGGAAAGCACTTCTAAACAAGTTAATCTCTCTTTGTTTTCCAAAATAGAGCCTAAATGTTTTGCAGAGGCTAGTTTTTATGAATATTAGGTTATTTCTATGGAAGAAGAATTAAACTAGATTGAGAAAAATAAGATATGGGGACTTTTACCAAGACCTAAAGACAAAAATGTGATTGGCACAAAGTGGGTATTCAGAAATAAGTTAAATGAATATGGAAAAGTAGTAAGAAATAAAGAAATATTGGTTTGTAAAGGGTATTCTCAAGTCGAAGGTATTGAATTTGAAGAAACCTTTTCTCATGTTGCAATATTAGAAGCCATTATAATGTTTTTGGAATTTGCAAGCTTTAATAATTTTAAAGTGTATCAGATGGATGTCAAGTCAACATTTCTAAATTGAGATTTAGAGGAAGAAGTGTACATTGAACAACTAGAAGGATTCTTATTATCAAAAAATAAAGATTATGTTTGCAGATTGAAGAAAACACTTTATGGATTAAAGCAAGCTTCTAGAGCATGTTATTCAAGTCTTGACAAGTACTTGCAGAAACAAAGTTTCAAAAGAGGAACAACAAATATCAATCTTTACATCAAAATAGACAATGAAGGTATGTTAATCATAATGGTTTATGTGGATGATATCATTTTTGGAAGTAGTGCTGATAGAATGAGCCAAAGGTTTGAAAAATAAATGCAAAGAGAATTTGAGATGTACATGCTTGGAGAATTGTCATTCTTTCTAGGGTTGCATATTTCTAAATCTAGTAAAGACATATTTATTTCTCAGACCAAGTATATCAATGAAATGTTGAAGAAATTTGAAATGGAAGACTTTGCACCTATCAACACACCCATGGTCACTAGTTGTAAATTGAGTAAAGAGGATGAATCAAAGGAAGAAAATCAAACCCTATATAAATCAATGGTAGACAACCTACTATATGTGACAAATTCAAGGCCAGATATTATGCAAAGAATAGGGTTAGTTGGAAGGTTTCAAGATGCACCAAAGGGGACACATGTGTAATCATTAGAAATAATATTCATATATTTGAAAGGCACATTGGACTTTGGTTTATGGTATCCCACAGATAAATACTTTACTCTGATAGCTTACACATATGCAGATTAGGTAGGTAGTGTGGATGATAGAAAGAGCACCAGTAGTGGAGCATTCTTTCTGGGAAACAACCTAGTGTCTTGGTTCAGAAATAAGTAATCATCAATTTATCTATCCACGGTAGAAGCAAAATACATTGCATTAGCAACATGTTGTACATAATTCCTCTGGATGAAACACATGTTGAAGGAAATTCAGGTAGCGTATAATCAACCAATATCTATATTGTGTGGCAATACTAGTGCAATAAATTTTTCAAACAATCTTGTTATGCATTCGAAAACAAAGCACTTTCCAATAAAATACGATTTCTTAAGAGAGAAAGTTACAAAACAAAATGTCAAGATGGAATATATTGGTACAAAGGAACAAATTGTTGATATATTTACAAAACATCTTCATAGAGAAAAATTTGAGTATCTCAGATAGAAACTGGGACTGGCACCTATTCCATCCAACCATTAAAGTTATTCAAGAGAAGCACATGCTCAGAGGGAGTTGTAGAAAGAAAGAAGGTTGTTGGTTGCAGATGTGGAGGAGAAAAGAGTAAAGAGTAAGGGGGGTAAAATACCTTTTCCATTTATGTCAAATGGGGAGAGCAAAGAGTAAGGGGGAGATTTGCAGAAAGAAAGAAATCACTTTGTGAGCTATACAGTTGCAACAGATTGGGGGAATATCGAAATTGACTAAGGTTTCCATCAATGACAAAGGGGGAGATTGTTGGAAATATTGTTTTCATTGATGTCAAAGACAAGGGGAAAATAATAAGGCCAAAGAGAATACCAAGGAAGATTCCATATTGTGAATCAAACCAGACAAAGGAAGTAGAGAGTTTACAAGTTGAAGGAATTATGTACATAATTTATATCGCTGATTTTTATTAATGCATTTGTGCTTTGAAGAGATTTTGTGTATACAAATTGTAAAGAAGAATGAGCGAATTAGGATCCCATATATACTATGTAACAATCATAGACGTATGAAGAGAAGGAGACGTGTCTATATGGTTTCTTATCGATTTTGAATTTCATGAATATTTTTTATCGTAGTTTGAAGAATGAGAGAGTTGGAGGAGAGTGGATTTAGACAAAGAGTTGAATTATGAGGGCGCAAAGGAATCTCAAGCATGTGTTGAAGACTTGGTAAATAATGATCCTAGTAAGGAAGGTATTGATGACCCAGTTAACCAGATCGAAGAAAATAAGAGGAAAGTCAATTTATCCCACTTGCATAAGGAAAATCCCTCTCAATGAATTTATAAGGAAAAGGCACTCTTACATAGTTTGAATTTGAATGGGTGAGCTACGGAACCTTGTGCAAGGTGTTAACTTTTAGTTGTGGGGCCCAATATACTGGAGATCAAAACACAGACAAATAAGTGAAAATTTTGGATTAAGGTTAAAATTTCTAGGGGCCCAGTTGTTGGAAGATTGGTTGTTGTCATTGATGTCAACCCTAGTCATGGGTTTTGGACCGCAAGATTTATGAAGGTATTTGGACATGAAGGAAAATGCACATGCAGATACAACATCCATGGATGGATAGTATACATCATGCTGTTTCTGTTGGTATGTGGAACATCACATGGATCCTCATGGTTGATGAGAATTGAATTTTTGAAGATGACAAAGTGAATTGAAAAAGGAAGTACATGTAGGCCCTGAAAATAACTAAAGAAAATAATTACAAAATAAGAAAGTGTCAGGTCGGCCCTAATGTTAAAAGGAAGTGAAATAAATGGTATAAATAAATATCATTATACATTCATTTGATACAAGTCGAATTTCATAGGGAAGAAGAAGTAAAAGAAGGCCGGATTTCAAGGGAGGATGAAGTCTTTTGGTGATGTGTTCTAAGGTATGTTATTTTCAGGTAATCTTACCATTTTTGCTATAACTTTTTTTCTAGAACGATTCAGATGGTGAAATCGCTATGGTATTGAGAATACATATCAAGTTACCTCTGGTAAAAATTTCAGCTATTGATTCGCTATAATTATGGATATACACTCTGTGGAATATAGGGTTTGTGACCAGTCCTGAAACTAGTCAATAAACAGGTGTTCCGGGTAAAACAGTCATAAATTTTTCATACAGACTCCAAATGAAGTGGGACCACTTCCATTGGAAATAGTACATACTTTAGTTTCTTGTGTATGAGTTTCAGAATCAGATGTTAAATATTGAGCGTGGGGCATGCTGTACAAGTTGGGTCTTCTGAACAGACCAGAATTGAATAAAGTTTTATTATCTCTCATATATTATTGGGTGGAAGGAAGGGGCAAGGATAGAGAGTTCAAATCTCTCTTGATATTGGAGGATTGTATATTCCTCTTGGAGTTTTATCCCTCCCTTTACATTTGGAAGCTGTATCTACCTTTGGAAGTCATTACTTCCCTTGAACAAAAACTATTGATTATTTCTCATATATATTGTGCATGGTGTATTGTGGTGTATTGGTGTAACTCTTATACTATTGTTCATTGCTCATTGGATATAATTGAATGGTTGAAGTATAAGTTGGAAAAGGTTTTTAAATTGTACTTGATATTGATTCACCCCCCTCTCAGTATCAACACCAGTAGTACAGTGCCCTGGTGAGCCCGGTGGCATGGTGACTTGGTGAGCTCGGTGGGTTGGTGACCTAGTGAGCCCGATGGATGGGACGATCACCCAGTTTCCCAATATACCAGATCGAAGTGAACCACAATGTTAATTTTTCGGTATCCCATTGGTTCGTTGATCAGTGTATACTGGATCAGAGTGATTATGTAAAACTGCGGTGAGTCAATACCCCAATGGGATGGTAAATAATTGTGAATGGAAGAATGGTTGAATCTTAATCGTTAACCATATCAATGGTGGAGATCAAACCACATGGAGAAATCATGGAACTGGGGAAGACTAAATCCCTATCGTTGATCATCAGGAAAGATCAACGGTTGATATTGATTCAACTGAGCCGGTGGAAGGTGCATTGTTAAGGAGGATCAAGGTTCGAGTGTCCCGGTGAACCAATGATCCCGGGGGCGTGGTGGCTCGGTGGTCCGGTGGGTAGTGTAACTTGACTGGAGTAAATGTGTGAAAGCGCAACGTTGAAGTGACGGGGGCTCGGTGAGCCAATAACCTAGTGGTTGGGATACACTGTAAATGATATTATAGAGGGGTTGGTGATCTAGTGAGCCTGGTGGTATATCATACCAAAGTGAAAGGTTAAAATTGTAGTGTTTAAGGGTCGATGGTTCGGTGACCTAGTGGTCCCAATGCTCGATATAGAAGATCTGAGGATCAATGAAACATTAAATACCCAGGGAGCCCGATAGCTTGGTTAATGTTTCAGTAGATCATTCAAATCTATAGATCGACAATTGACATCTAATTTAAGATTGATCAAACGATTGTTGAGCATTGAGGTTGTGTTCTGTGTTTTGTTGGCCAGTGAGAAGATCAAAAGTCACTATTTAATGCAAGGTGCATCGGATAGTTGTTGAGCATCAAGGTTTATGATGTGTGTATGTGAATAGATCATGTGCGATGAAAGGAAATTGGGATTGGTTTCAAAGGATTTGTGTAGCCCAGTTTAAAGAAATTGGGACCATGTGAGCACGATGTTTAGTATGTGCACAAAGCCTTGGGTGTATGGACTCATGTTTGAAGATGACCTAATCCATAAAAAATCTATACAATGACCTATATAAATAACGATGCCCTGATCATATTGAGTATGGTCGTGAGTGGAAGAATGTAGATGAGGAAGTGAAGCTATGAGGTTCTTAGGTGGAAGAAAATGAAAGAAAGAGAGATGTAACTACCTGATGGTGGCAGGGAGGTGCGTGGTTAAAAGCAACATCTAAAGTTGTGTATATCGTTGAGATCTTTCTTGTAAGTACAATAAAGACAAAGCAACTAAAAATAACAGATTTGTGCTAGAGAAATCTTGGAGAGAAGTGTTGTTGTGTGTTGTTGACAGTTTAAGAAGAATTCAATCCATTCAAATATGTTGAGGAGATTGGTGTCTCCAATAGGTTGGTTTCTACATATTTCTAAGTTGGTTCTCAGTTAGGGAGATTGGTGTCTTCAGTAGATTGGTGCCTACAACTATTGTAGTTGTAGGTGGGTGCCTACAGGTGTCACTAAGTTAGTTCTCATTCAAAGGGATTGGTGTCTCTTTTAGGTTGGTTCCTTTAAAATATTGTAATAAATTGGTGTCTGTAGCAGGTTTTCTCCTGTGTGTTGACAAGTCTTAAAATATTTTCAAATAGGTAAGGAAGAATGCCCGATGGAAAGTCCTAATTAGACTCACTCTCATTTGGGAAAGCATTTCTTACCAGTATATTGTCTTGGTTTCCACTGTAATTTTACTTATCTAAATATGAATTTGAGAACCAAAGGTTCTCAGATGAATTAAAATACGAAACTAAACTAATTGATACTGCCTAAATCTATTCTAATATGCAATCCTAGACCAAACTAATCCTATCCTGATCATGAGCATACTAAAGAAGATTGAATATAGTTAAATATAGTACCTTTTGAATTCAAAAGATTTAATACATTCAAATGATAAATGATTGGCATAACGTTATGAAAAACACTAACAACTAGTTGTACTTTGTTTTTAATAACATCATAACTTCATTCAATAGAGAAAACTATGATAACCCGAGCATACAAGAAAATTGCAGAAATAATACGTACAATAAGACTTGCAATACTCAAATAAAAGATAAAATCATTAATAAAAGTCTTGAATACATTCACCACAACCACAAATTCCTTGAATGTCTTTTTCTCTTTATTAATATGAAATTAAGAGTACTAATTGTCATTACAAAGGGTGAAAGTCCTTCACTCATTACAACCATATCTTTTATAGAACTTGAAGAGAGGTTTATCATGTTCAATAATCGTCGTCCTGTCAGATGACAATTACAACATTTCAATTCACATTCCTAATTGGGACTTTTACAATAATGACAAAAATAATCAAAATGCAGAGATCCGTTACAAATAATCAAGTAGTTTTGGGCATTTTAATTTTGTTCCTGATGTCTTTCCACAGTTTGAAATCTTCCAATATGGATTCTATTCTATTTAGCTACATTTTCTCGAGCTCTATTTCACCATCACAAATGGGGGTTATTACTTCTATTTTTAGGGTTTCTTCTGCCTACTGTATAAATTGTTTGGTTGATAGGATCATTCGATTTGGATTTATTTTTCTCACTTCCATCACTTATCTATCAACCTCTTCTATTTATTCAATGGCCTTCATGTTGAGGTTCCTTTTGGTCTCCACATCCTCTATTATCATGTGAGTTGGCCTTTCTTTTTCTAAATCTGCCAAGGTTTCCATCCTAAATTTCTTTAGCAAGTCATTTGAGTTTATCCACAATCCTTTGCAAGCTTATTCAATTGTTTTCTCAGTGTTTTTTGTATTATTGAGGATGTATTTCCCAGTGTTGAGTAGCACCTAGTCTTTGATCCACTACTTGGTTGTATACATCGGTAGGATGTTAGGAAGGTTATCGCAAACATCTTTCCAGTTGACAATCTTGTCATATGAATTCTAAAATTTGTGATGCTTTTCTTTCACACTGTTCATCTCCTAACCTAGCTTTAGGTGATCCAATCGGTTCTTCTGAACTATGTGTAGTAAACAAAAAAAAATCTTCTGCACATCTCTTAATTCCTCATTTTATCTGGTGGCTTCTTATTTGATTATCTCTAAGACAATAGTTCCTTTTTTTCTTTCTTCTACAGTATTTTCCAAGAGGTCATTGTCTTGTTGCAATTTCCAAACTTGGTCCTCTATCTTCTCATTATATTTACTTATCTCTAATTGTTCCCCTTAGAGCCTCGTCACCTCTTGAGCATGTGTGGATTTAATCTTCTCTATTTCTTCTTCATGTAGCTTATGGTTCAAGCTAACCTTCTTCTCAAATTTTGCACTCGGTTCCTTTTTTTGAAGTTGCAACTACCTCTCCAATTCTTCTCAGTGCAAACATTCTACTTCCATGGCTTCCTTCCTGAACTCACTGGCCACATTATCTCTGATGGTATCCATGGCAGTCTCTATCTCAAAAAATCTCTTCTTAGACATGTCTAGTGCTTCTGCTACTTCATAGACCAACATCACATTTGCACCAACAAAAGCATTAAGGGCCAATGTTTCCTGTATTGAATTCTCTTTAGGATCTGGGCATGCCTTCTACTTAATGTTTCTATTAGTTGTTTCATGGCTTGCACCCATACGTTCTCTTTTTCTCTTCGTTATCCTTTTCTAAATAGCCTTGGTTTTGTGACTATAATAGTATTCTCGCATAGCTATAATAACACATTCTATTCCAAGTCCTAGAGATGTGAATGAAAGATTACCTAGAATTGTTGCTAAAGGAGAACATTCTTCTAATGGGATTGTGATCATGCTCCATGACTTGGTTTCTTTTCTTTTATCCTCTTCCTCTTTATTTTTCCTTTCCTTCTCTCAAGTAGCTAATAGGATTTGTTCTTCGTCTATCTTCTTTTTCATCTCAAGCTCCTTGTATGCTTTATTTTTGGCTTATGTCTCTACATTATATATCTTATTTCCATTTATCTTCTCCAAAACTAGGCCTTCTCCTTTGCTTTTGTTCGATTCAGATTGTTTCTTCTCAACTTATGCATTCTTTCTTTGCTGGTACCTTTCTTCAGATTCTTCAGCCTTCCTTGATATTTCCTCAACCTTTCTCCTATGTTCCCTTTCATTGGCTTCTTGATTATATTTATCATGTTGTAGTAGTGTCTGAAATTGATCTTTTTTTATGAACCTTGCTAAATATTCCTCTTTCTAGAGTTTCTCTCTAGCCAAATCAGTTGTTAGCCTATCTGAAACTTCTTCAAAACAAATATCTCCCCTAAATAGGTCTTCAGTAAAATTGACTTGATGGACAACTTGTTGGGAAAGTTTGACTACTTTTATGTGTTCACTTACTACATTTTGGGGATCATT